>VSMD01118786.1:0-19861 GCA_008750895.1 Mirza zaza
TTTTAACAGGCCTGGCAGGGGTGCTTGCTTTCTGGTGAAGAGCCTAATCAACTTCCCCTAGCTCAGTGAGCCACACGGAAAATGGAGATAATGACATATATCTCTTAGAGCTCTCATGAGGGGTTTTAGAGTTGACCAATCTAGCACAGTACCTGGCCCAGAGGGGGTTCTCCAGAAATATAAGCTCCTTTCTCTTTCCTTTCATTATTTTTAAAACCTAATTCACCATTCCCTACACCTGCTTCCAGATGCCTGTTTACCTTGCTTGAAAAAGACCCCAGCATTTTTCTAGTCACCCATAATCAAGACCTGGCAGCCCTGGGGGACACTTTCAGCATCCTCCTGCCTGTGGGGCAGCTTGCTCAGACCCCCCTGGCCTGGGAGGTGTCACCACGGAAGGGTGCTCCTGAAGAAGGCCAATCCCACAGCCCACCGCCGTAGCCTTCTGTCTAGCTCCGACCATGACCGCTCAGCTCTAAGCATCACTTGTCCCCGGAATTAAGAATCAATATTGAAAAACTGCAGGAACAGGCAGTCTAATGTCATAGAAATAACATCTTTTGATGATGAAAAAGAAATGTGCCCAAATCCCAGCTGACTTGCCAACTTGGAACAAAGAAACCAGAAGAAGGGATGGAAGACCAGAAGTGCCTGGGCTCTGCTGTGAGAAATACAAAATAGTAGATCGTTAAAAACACAATCTATTAATACCAGCTACTGGGCTAGTGCCTTGGAGATAAAAGGATAAATAAAATCTGTTCCTGTCCCCAAGGTTACAATCCTGTAGGAAGAACAAACATCGAGGAAGAAACAAACATTCTCTGGAGGGTTGAGTCTGATGGTGACTTCTCAATATCTGTTCTCCCCTCTTCTTTAGTCATAGAATCTCTGTCCATAGCTGGGCATACTGCTACCTGTCCCAGTGTCTTTGACAGTTGGGCACAGCCAGGTGACTAAGATCTGGCCAGTGATCTTTGAATAGAAGTGTTAGGAATAGAAGCATTACAAGTTCCAGGAACTCTCTTGAAAAGGGAAAAGCATGACTTTCTCCTCTCCTCTGCCCCTGCTGCCTCGAACGTGATGGCTGGAGTATGGCAGCTGTATTATACCCAGAGGACAAGGACCAACTTTAGGTGTGACAAAGAACAGGCTAAGAGAAAACCAGGACCCTGATGACCCTGAAACTGTCACACCAGCCCCAGACTACCTACCTCCAGGTTTCCTTTACCTGGGGAAGAAATAATCTTCTAAGCCACCATTATTTTCCATTTTTTTCTGTGATACACAGCTAAACCTAATTCTAACTGGTATACTGAAATCTAATGAATGTTTATTGAATTAGCATGTAATCATAGAAAAGTATGTAAACTTTTAGAAGTTTCTATTGCCCCAGTTAAACCTATTTTATATGCAGAAACTCAAATGGACATTGTTTGAAAGAGAAATACACCTAAGAAAAAATTTACCATAACTTAATTTTTTATATGAATTTTTCATGGGAGAAAAATTCCTTACTCAGGACCCTGGAAGGCTGAAATGTGCAACAGCAAATCTGCTTTTCTATAGATCACAAAAACCAGACGCTGTCCTATCTACTTCCCCCCCAAAAACAGATTCATTATAGTTAGTTGTCACACTCTGCTTCGAGTGGGCATTTGCCATATGGCTTGGCAGTTTAATGGTTTTCTGATACTTGACAAAAATGAAGCACAATTATTTTGCAAGGAGTTTGCATTCCTAGATGGGTCTTTTCCAAATAACAGCTGTGCCTCAAAATTGAGTTACTCAATTTGCAATTTGTGGACAAAACACTCAAACATTTACAAGTGAGCAAAACCTCAAATCACTTGGGCTATTTCCAGGCGTCAGAGTTTATGAAGTTTTTAGCAACGTTATGAGTGTGCAGCTGTCAACAAGCTCAAGCCAACGTCTCTGAACCACCAGACCCCACAGGCAGCAGTGATGTCCTACTTAACAATAGGCCATGTGGAGAGGACCACAAACCTATGGGAGAGAAAGAACATGGGAGAGAGAAGCATTACCCCAAAGCCTATAGACTAAATACCTATTCCTTTCTTTCTATTCCCTACCCCATTTGTGTAGATGACACACAAATCTACAGTTCTAGTCTTGATCTTGCTTATGGGCTCTTACAGCTCCACAGATGTCCACCCAGCACTGTCTTGATAACAAGAGATGGAATCAAAGTCAATGGGCACTTCCTAGACTGAGTGCTTCAGTCAGGAGAAGCCAGGTGAGCTATCCTAACTTAACTTAGTGGCCTAAAACAATAAAGGTTCATTTCATGTTCATAACATATACTCATTCCATGTTGGTTGGGGGCTCTGCTCTGTGTTATCTTTGTTCCTCAATCCAGGACTCAAGTTGATAGATCAGCCACTATCTGGGATATAGTCAATCACCATAGCAGACAAAAAGAAGGCTCTGGAAGGTCCCTCACTAGCAATTTTATGCTTGGCCCCAAATTGGCACATGTCACTTTCACAGACCCCGCCAACTACAATGAGCTAGACAGTACAATTGGACTTTGTGTGCTGAAGGAGAGAGCCAGAAGTATTTGGTGAATACCCTTGTGCTTACTACAGTGACTAACCAATCTGAGCCTCAGTGGCCCATATGGAACATGGAGATAATCACATACACCTCCTGGGATTGTCATAAAGGTTATCAGAGTGGACCCATAAAGAGCACTCAGAATAGTGCCTGGCTCATAAGAGGTTCCTCCAGAAATATGAGCTCCTTTCCTTTCCCTGTATTCAAAAGGTAATTCACTGCCTCCTACACCTGCTTTTGGTTGTCTATAACTTTTATCTGAAAAACTCTCTGGCCATTTTATAGTCACCCATGATCAAATCCTGCTAGGCAGCTAGGACATCTCTTCTTCCTCAGACCCATCTCAGCCCAACACAATTAGCCTCCAAGTATGGCCAATATTCCTCGCATAAACACTTCATTTTCCACCACTACTGAGACCCACCCACTGTATGCAGCATATAATTACCTAATTGTATCAATTAATTTTTTTAAATTGCAAATGAGAGGCAAACTCTGGTTATCTTGGTTCCCCTCCCCACCAAAGGCAAAGCAGTGAAGGAGCATGCAGAGTCACCAGAAGGCTACAGGCCATCTCACAGAACAAATGAAGAGCTGAACACGACATCTCAGGGTGGACAAGACAGCACAGTGCCACGGTCTCAGCGTGGACAGGGTCTCCCGGCACAGACGTGGTCGCGGGGGCTCACACCAGCGCACAGTGCTGTTCCTAGAGAGGGGCCACTGATGTGGGCTGCACACCCCAACCCCAGCACGGGGGGGGCTCCCGCACCTGTTAGGGTGACAGAAACTCTGAATCTTTTCCTTACCACCAATCTGGTCCCAATCCAATCTATTCTCAACATGCTAAATAGATTAACCTGTCCTAAAGCCTGGGTTCAATCACTCGAACTAATGTGATAAACTATTGAGTGTTTTACCATCCACCAAGCATTGTATAAAATCTGGCCCTTATGCCATCCCAGTGATAAACTACTGAGTAATTTTTTCTCCACTGGCATTTACCTGCTAGGCCATGTCCTTCATCCGGCATCGACGCTCTGGGGATTTTGGCCTCACTCTACCTCTCCTACTTGTCTCCCACCACCCCCTCTGTTCCCTGCATGCTCTCCAGATCCTCCCCAAGCTGGGATCATTACTGTTCTCTCATGTGTCTGCTCAGGGTTCCTGCTTCTTAGGCCTCTGTTTATGCCATTTCCTAGTGCTGAAATATTCCTTTCCACGCCAACTGTCCTGTGGGGCTTCCCTGGTGGCCCACCTGCAAGTCAGTGCTCCCTCCTCTGACCTCTTAAAGGTGACATGCTGCCTATTTTCTACTTTTGAGCCCCCACTCTTTTCTTGCCTAGCACACTGTCAATCCCTGAGGGCAGGGGTCCCACGGGTTCTAATGCAAACTGGAGAATGAATATGAGGAATATTCACCTTATGTATTGGGGACAAGGCAAAAGTGAAAAACAGATTGAAATGGGAGCCAGGGAGCAACAGCTGCTTCATGGCTGGGTCCAGGCTGAAGTAGGTCGAAGCAGCTGAGGAAGAAATATCCCCCTAAATCAAAATAGCAGAGCCCCAGGCTTGCTCACCCTCCCATCCCCATTCTTGCTTGCAACATCTGGAACTTCTGGTTTGCCTAGTTTGCTTTATTCCTTGAAAGTTTCTGCCTCCCTATATGGGGTATCAGTTCTCTTCTGAACTTAAATTTTGTTCTTGTCCCATAAATTGTGTCTGCTGCCTTGGCTGGACCCTACCCAAGGACCCCAATTCCTGATTCCCACCTCAGAGGCATCGTTTGATTCCCATCCTCTCCCTGCCTCTGCCTTGTCTAACCTGGGGTCGATGCCCAAGGCCTGCACTCTAGTCCTGCAGTGAGCAATATGCCATGTTTAGTGTTGGGAGAGCAGCCCCGCACCCTCTGTAGCCCGAAGGACTTCCCTGTGTGGCAGCAAAATGCAGAAACAGCCATTCATCATGGCAGCAGGGATGGCACCATGGCCTGTTAGTGCCCAAACCACAAAACTGGCAGCCATCTGAGCTCTTCCCTCTCCCTTGCCTTGACAGCCTGCCAGTCCACCTCTGCAGTATCTTTGTTATCCACTCCTCTCTCAAACTCCACAGTCACTGCCTTAGATTGGGGCTGACTGCCCTGAATGTGCTCTTACCCTGTCTCCTGTTTCCAGTCTCACCTCCTCCAATCCATCCTCCACACAGCTGCCCAAGGAGTCTTTGTGATGTGCACATCAACATGTTGATTCCCTGCTTAACCCCCTTCCCCACCACTCACATTCTGGATAATCCTGAAACTCTCTGGTGTGTTATCCACAACCCCTTATCTGGTCATCACCTGTTGTCCCAGCCTCATTATTTACCCTCCCCCCCCCCATCTCCATGTCTGTTCCGTCAACAGCTTTTCATCCTCTCCTAAGCACTGTGCTCCCTCTCATCCATTTATGTTGAGAGTTTATCCTCTTATGGGCTGCATCACTTAGAATTCACCTCGTCCAGAAAGCTTCTCAATGCCCATTCCTCCCAAGCTAAGCTGGGGTCCCCTCCTCTGGCCTTCCACATCCCCTTGGACCCTTCTCTCATTTCTAATCCCATTCCACTTTACTCTCTTGTCCACTGTATGTCCACCCTACTGGACAATGAGCTCTTTGAGGGCAGATGATATGTTTATTTTCTATATCCTCAGCTCCAAGCACAGAGCCTTGCACACAGTAGGTGTAAAACATATGTGTGTAATAATCAAATTAAATGTATGGATGAGTTCAAGTCAAGGGCAATGTCAGGAGGCAATTCTTCACAGGTTGCTCATGTTTCTGCATGTCTTTCAAGCAAGGCATTGGTGGCCCATTGTTTTGGATTATCTTTCAAAGATATTTGTACAGCCAACATCCCTGGAAGACAGAGATATTGCTTCCTGATGGGGCAAAGGCAGGCTTTGCTATTATCCAGCACAGCAAAGACAATATCTCTCTTTGGAGCAAAGGAGAAGTATGCTTACTGCCCTGATGAAATGTCTGGGTTCCCTAGGCACAGGGTCCCCCTCTCCTGTAACAAAATCCACTGCCTATGTGAGTGTCACCTGCCTCTCTTAACTTCACCCTGTGGAAACTGTGGCTCGGGGAAGTGGCACAAGAAAATTCTGGCATCTGGCTTCTGTCATTGCTGTAATGAAATCCTTTGTCTCTGACCCAGGAGCCTCCATGTCTTCTGCCAGCATCCATGAAGCTCGGCGGGCCAACTCGTCAGACCCTTTACAGTTCCTGACAGACATGAGAGTCAATTGTGGACTGCCCCTGGTGACCCAGGAAACACCACAGAGGGAGGGACAATTGAGAAAGGTGTCAAGGAGATATTAGAGGCCATGAGGCCCTGACCACACTTCTTCCAGTATAATAAAATTCTTTTATTTTTGTCAGAAAGAAACTCAGATAAAAATGATTGTCTACAACTGCAGCTGAGCTGTCCCATATCGAAGGACCAGGGGAACCCCTTTCCCCGTGAGGACAGTGCATGGTGGGACGGGGCCTTAAGGGCAGGACAGGTTGCCTGGAGCTGTGCTTGCATAAGGCTCCCAGGTACGCTCTAGTAGAAATGGTGACATGAGCATCAGTATGGGTGGTGGATTCCAGACAACAGCATGAAGTCAAACAGAAGGGGCTAGTGGCCCAGCATCAGCCCTGTGAGGTCTGTCCTGTGCCTCGGTTGGCAGAAGCTGCCTAATGGGGAACAGAACTCAAGAGGTCAGCCAGGCTGCTTTCTGGTTTTGAGGAATGAAGATTATGACAAAAGAGAAAGAAAAACTGCTGAGGAATATAGGGTAACAGCCGTCTCTCCTATGCTACTGTCGGCCTGGTCCCTAAGATCTCAGATCTCCTTGGACTGAATTTTAGGGCCAGATCTAAAATGTAAGCTAAAAATTCTAAAAAAAAGGTCCACTTTGTTTCAGCTTGCTTATTCATTCATTCACTTAGAAAGAAAACAAGTTATCATCATTACCAAGTTTCACAAGGCAACGGAGGATAGGGAGATCCTGAAACACCTGGGAGGGTGGAAACTTGGTCAGGCTCACCAGGAAGACAGAGCAGACATTGGAGACGCAGTGAATCACAGTAGGGCGTATGCAGGCAAGAGCCCTGATGCTCAAGGATCGCTGTTCACCTGAGAAATTCACTGGGCACAATAACATAACCAAGTTCTGCTCATGCAATATAATTTCCTCTACAAACTATAAGCCAAGCAGCCCATCTTCCCTTCTTTACTGAGCTGTGAGCAGACTGCCATGGTGATGAGCAGATAACTGCAAATCTGGGCAGTGATCTATGAAGTCAGAGCAGACCTGAGCCAGGTTTGGGACTGTAATTAATTAAAAATTGTAACTGAGTTCATCCAATATATATTTAATAGTATGCACAATTGCTACTGTGTTGGCTGGAAATTAGGCCAGAATGGTGGGCAGTTCATACTAACAACTGTAGTCTATGATTTTTAAACAAACTTAATTTTGTTTCTTCCCTCAGTTATTGCTTCAGAATCTATAAGTAAGACTGGCAGAACAGTCTCTATCCCTGTCCCCACCGAAGCCTATGTACAGGTGAAGATTTCGTGTGTACACAAAGATACGTGTACTCAGGCAGTGACAGACATGAAGCGCTCATTTGGCCTTGGACTGATTGCCTGCACTTGCACTTGGTGGGGAGGGGGGCTCTGGAATGGGAAAAGCTTGGCATTCACAAGCTATGTGACCTTGAGCAAGACCTTTAGTCCTCCCTAAAATGAGGGTAACCCAATACACATCCATGGGGGTTCTGAGAAGATGAACTAAAAGACACCTGAGGACTGTGCCTCCTACACCTCTTTAAGGGGAGGAGAAAGCTTTCCATTGCACAGTCAGGGAGCTGGACTTACCTGTGCTATCCCTGTGTCGAGACACTACTGTTCATGACAGATTCCACCTGTCCGCACAAGAGCAGGCCAAATGAAGCCATTACCTGTCCGAGGGCATCCAGCCCTGCACAGCACAGAAGTGGGGATTCAATGGAGCCAGCATTCCAGCTGACTCATGCTTGGGTTGGAGCAGTCTAAGAAGCCTGACACATCTGCCAGCAAGTTTATACACAATGCATCCTACAAAGTGAGGCCTTGTTGACTTCCCTTACTATGTATGAATTTGAAAACTAATAGAGTTAATTTGCTTCTATGACTATGGAAGAACTAATGTGTTTTTATGCCATACTTGGCCAATGGCTCTTTTTGTTAGGCCACTGTGATTCATGGCAATTCGTAAGTGTGCACAGCACAAGCACAGCGTTCCCTGTAGTTGGAGCAGACAGCCTACCCAGAAGGTCAGGAAAGGAGGGGCTGGCTCCAGGGCAACAGGCAGATCCCCAGGCTTCTGGGTCAATGGGCAGAGCTAGAATCCAGCAGGTCCGGGGAACTAAAGAGCATCCCATGCCCAGAGGTGGCCCAGGGCAGACACCTGTAGGTACCAGCTCCAAGACTAACACAGTAACGCTTTACCACACAGGCACCCAACTCCTGTGAATTCACCTGAACGTGCTGGCCTCATTAAATCAATAAAATAATAATTTAAGTATAAAATAAAATGTAGGCTGACATGAAATGATTTGGGCTGTCTTCCACAAGCAGATGTTCTAGAGGGAGTGTGATGTAGCCGAGGAAAATCTGCTGGTCCTTCCTGCAGCACAGTGAATCCCTTCCTCCTGGCTGACACGCCCTGATTCTGTTCCACTGCAGGGACAAGGAGGAACACAGCACCACAGCCACGTGGCTGTCCCAAGCCCTTTGCCAGTGATTGGTCAGGCGTGGGGATGTGACCTAGTTCTGGCCAATGGGATGCAAGAGGAAGTGCCTGGAGACCTAAGGAAAGATTTTTCAGGTGACGAAAGAACACTCATGCGAAGGCCCCTTTTCTGCCCCTTCCCTCCATCTGTCCTGGACACTGGTGTAGGGATGTGATGTTTGGGGCTGCTGCAGCCTTCCTAAGACCATGAAGGGAAGGCCTGGAGAGCTGCATTAACCTTGCACAGCACTACCTTTCTCTAGACTTATTATTCTACGAAGTGCTAAAATATTTTTATGCTGAAGCTCTTGCTGGTCAAGTATTCAGTGACTTGTGGCCCAAGTCATCCAAAGAGATACCCCCAGGAGGCCTAGGTTCTTGCCTTTCTCCCACAATGTGTATACTTCCGTGGGCTTAATGTGAATCCAGAATGTAAAGATAAGTACTTTCCGTACACTGCGTCTCCTAAAATCAGGGCAGCTCCTTCCTCTGGGCTGCAGTGAAGACAGACGGTGCCTGTGCGGGAGGAAACCTTGCTGTGTGGGGCCTAGGGAGAGAGGTATGTCCCAACGTGGCACTGTGCTGGGAAGTTTTCAGGACTGTTTTGAATAAACATGATTTTTGGTTGACACTATGACCTCGTAACTTAACCCCAAGGGAAGCTGCCTTCTGACTGAGCCTCTTAACAGACCCCTCTGAGCTGCATTCAGGGTCCCCAGGGGCTCCATCGGGACCTTGCTGAGGGCAGCTCTGTGTCAGGTAGAGCGGCCTCCACACTCCTGAGGCTCCCTAGGGGGATAGCTTCAGTGCAGCCTCCTTACTCCCGCCCTCCCCAGGTGGGGCAGCCCTGCTTTTCCCGCCTCAGTGCCGGCTGATTCTATGATTTATGGCCCAACACAGCCTGGTGACTGGAGGAAACCTGACCGTGAACACACCCCGCACCCTGTCACCTCTGAGCTCTTGTGGGCCTTTGCTCTTGTGGGCCCCTCTGGCCAGAACGCCCTTTCCACCCACTTCTACCTATTAAAGTTTGGCCCCCAGTGCTCAGCACATGTTAGGCTGCCCCCGAAGGACTCTTTTACTCAACAACAAAAATAAACAACCCAATTAAAAAAACGGGCAAAGGACTTGAGTAAATATTTCTCTAAAGACATCCAAATGGCCAAGAAGCACACAAAAAGATCCCTAATCACTAGGAAATGTAAATCAAAACCACACTGAGATATTCCACCTCATACCACTAGAATGACTATTAAAAAAAAATAGAAAATAACAAGTGTTGTAAGGATATGGAGAAATGGGAAGCCTTATGCACTGCTGGTGGGAATGTAAAATGGTGCAGCTGCTATGGAAAACAGCATGGTGGTGCCTCAAAGGAGTAAAAATAGAATTGCTATATGATCCATTTCTGGATATTATAACCAAAAGAATTAAAGCAGTGACACAAACAGATATTTATACACCCATGTTCACAGCAGCATTATTCACAGTAGCCAGAAGGTGGAAGAAACCCAAGTATTCATTAATCGATGAATGGAGAAACAAAATATACATTGTATGTGTATAATGGAATAATATTCAGTCTTAAAAAGGAAAAAAAATTGACACATGCTACAACATTTGAGAACATTATGCTAAGTAAAATAAGCCAGTCCTAAAAAGACAATATTGCATAATTTCACTTAAATGAGGTACCTAGAATAGTCAAATTCATAGAGACAGAAAGTAGAATGGTGGTGCCAGGGGCTGAGAGAAGGGGAATAGACAATTACTGTTTAATGGTTATACAATTTTAGTTTTGTAAGATAAAAAGAGTTCTGAAGACTGGTTGCACCACAATGTCAATGTATTTAGAGCTACTGAATTGTATACTTAAAAATGGTTAGGATTATAAATTTTGTTATGTGTATTTTGTCACAATTAAATATTTAAAATAAAAGCTCTCCTTTGTGACGCCTTCTCTGACGTTAGGCTTTAAGTCCACTGCATTGCTTGTCAACCTCTGTCTTGATTCCTTGTTTTCTGTTCTATCAGGATTGTGTTTAGATTTACCCAGTTGCCTATATCAAGAAAATCATGGAGAAATAGTGCCAGAGCTCTTGATAGAACTACTCATAAAGTCAATCCTATCTAGGGCATTTCAATTATGTGAGCCAATAAATACCCTTTTTATCATGAAGCCAATTTGAGTTGGTGTGAAACAACCCAAATCAATCTAATTGATAATAGACCTGGTCTGAAATATCAGAACACTAAGAATAAGGAAAAGACTCTAGAGATTTGCAGAAAGTACACAGAAAAAGGAATGAAAATAAGACTAGTATCTGACCTCTCGTTTGCAACATTACATGCAAAAGACAATGAGCAATGCCTGAATACTTCTGAGATAAAATAACTTTAAATCTGGGCTATTAATTATGAAAATAGAATAAATACATTTTTATATATGCAAGGACTCAACATTTACCTTTCAGGAACTCCTTCTTAAGAAGTTCTCTGAGGATGTGTTCCAGCAAAACAAGGAAGAAAAACAAACGAAGTAGAAGTAATTCAACTCAGGAGGATGTCGAAACTAGAAAGAAAGTTGTACAGGCTGGAGAGCAACAGCCTAGGGTACAGCATGAAAATGTGGAGCTCTAAGCAACAAGGTGAATGCTGGAGAGGTTGGGTAAACTGAGGATATGGTGAGAACACCTCTCTCTCAACAATAATGACAATAAATCCAAGTAAAACAAAAAAGCTATATAAGTAACATGGTCCAAAAATAATGTAAATTAAAATGTGACATAATTTCAAGACTTTGATAGAATATCAGGAAAGAAATTTCATTTGACCCCGATGATAGGAATTTCCCTTTGAGTGACCCAGGGCTACCTGACCCAGGAGCAAACATGCATGTGGTCATAATGATCTAAATGTTCAACTTTTAAAGTCAATCTAGTGGAAAGGCACAGAAGGCTTAATTGTGATTACAGAATAGAAATGTAATGTTAGCAGCATTGGCAATGTAAGAATAAAGCAACCAGAAGAGAAGTAGTTGAAAGAATGATGAGAAGAAGCACTAATATTTTCCTCTTATCTATGGAAAGTCTAGATACTGATTAAAGCTGATGAACAAAAATGACAGATGTGGTTGTGAATAACAAATATGAGGAAATATTGCCTTAAACAAGACAAGGCTTAAACTTCTCTCTCATAAAATGAGTTGGAAGGTAGGTAGTTTAGGGCCAGTGTGGCAGCTCTGATGTCATCAAGAGCCCAAGCTCTCTCTAGAGTTTTTCCTCTGTCATTCTTAGAACATGCCTTCAATCTACCCTCCAGCTTGTCTCACGGTCACATGATGGCTTTTGCAGCTCCAGCCATCCTATCTGTGTCCCAAGTAAGAATGAGAAAGAGGGGAGAAGGGCAAAAGAAACCTACCTGCAGAGTCAGCTCTATTTATAAAGGGTTTTCCTGAAGCCCCATCAAACATCTTCTGCTTACATCTTACTAGCTGGAACACAGTGATAAGGATGACTATCACAAGAAAAATTGAAAAGTGTAGTTTTCTTAGATGATACACTGCTGCTCTGAACAAAATTGGGTTTGTTTTAATAAGTAACAAGGGGAAAATAGCTATTTGGCCATCTGTGACTCAAGAGATAGAAGTATATTATTTAAAGTAAAAAGATAACCAATTAAAGAATAAAAATTATAATAGAACCACCAAAAATGAGAGAAAGGAGGAAGGGTAGGGTGTGGAGAGTATAAATGGGTTAAATCTTTATCTTTAATAATGAGGTTCAGTGGCATAAAATTTAAAGCTTGGGAGCATTTAACCTCCAAAATAATTGAAAGACTTGAGAGGCTAAAGGAACTTGTCTTTGGGAAGTAGGGACAGGGCTGTGACTATTCGTTAAAATCCCTTCTGTATTATTTGTTTTTTTTTTCTTTTTAAAAAACTCATGTGCAGATGTTATTTTGATTTTTAAAAAAATCAATACTCGTTATATTGGAAAGCAAGACACCACTATATTTCCTCTATCCTTGGCAACCTGGTTCTATAGTGGACATTTCAGTATGTTATTTAGTCCCTGTCACTGGCTTAGAAAGTGACAAAACCCATCCATAATCAGGGCTTTCTTTATTTTACTTCTTTTAATTGATGTATCTTTTAAACTCCAGACATTCATATTGAATTTTTTTTTTTTCATGAGCAGACAGACTCTGGCAGATGCATCACTCTTTGTTTCTGGTGGGGCAGGTCCACCTATGCCCCGTCCTCTGTCTGAAACGAGGCAGTTGACACCTCCCCACATTCATTCCCCTGGGCCACTCCCACATGCCCGGGGAACTCTCTGCAGGGAAGTATGTTCTCTGCCTGCCTGGTGTGCACTCTCAAATCACTGTCCTAATGTCCCTATAATATATTAACAGGCTGTGGCCAAAGGGAGTTCTGCTGAAATAGGCAGTAGTTTGGGCCATTTTGGACTAAATCCTAGAATGCACACGATAATGCTGAGCGATGCAGTTTAATTTATGAGCGTGCAGGTCTGCTGTGAAATTGGGAAATGGAAGTATAAGACATTAGCATTCACATGGCAAGGGAGGGCCAAGCCCAAAACTGTAATAGGCTTTTCACAGGGAGGATTGCATGGTGTGAAGGAACAGACATACTCTGTCAGTTAAACGTGTGCTCATGAACCTCACATTTGTATTAAATATTTCAATGCTGTGAATTGCGTAAGAGGTATGCACTTCTCCTGGACTTATGCCCTTAATATTGCCCAACACCCTCCATTATTTTTAGCAACAGTGGAACACCCGTATGCACATCTAAAAAATTTAAAAAATGAACGTCATGGCTTGGGTGTGGTTTGATCTGCAAGTAGGAAGGTGTAATAGCTTCTCAACTTCATCCTAGCTAGGGCATACAAAATATCATACAGCTAATTTAATGTATTTCTAAATTAAAAAGGGAAGATGGGTATGTTTTAATTTAAGTCATTGCAGTTGTGTGTGCAGTTCACGCCATGCGGTCTCTGGCTTAAAGAGCTTGTACGCCAGAGATTTTGTCTGACCTTGATTTTGCCACCTCACCTTTCTAACCAATTTTTCAATGCACGGAGCAAACTAACATCTATTTCTGCCTTCCTTATGAATAAAAATACATCCTTCCATGGGGTTCAAAGGAAATATCAAGCGTGCCCCAGCAGTATGTTAAAATATGTTGGAAAAGAGGTTGAACAAGTCCATCAAAGTAGGCTGAGTAATATCCCCCAAGATCTCAGGTCCTAATTCTTAGAACCTATAAAAATCACTTTATTTTTAAAGTGATTTAAAGGGTCATTGCAGATGTTATTAAGAATTTGAGATGGGGAGGGGCTAAATGCAATCACATGTAGCTTTATAAGAGGGAGGCAGAGGGAGATCACACACACACACACACACACACACACACACACGTCTGTATGAGGATGAACAGAAGGCTGAAGATGCTGCCTTGCAGGTCGGGGTGATGCAGCCACCAGAAGGTAGAAGCAACAAGGAACAGAGTCCTCCCTGGAACCTCTGAATGGATGAGGCCTTGCCGACACCTTCATTTTGGCCTACCGATACTGATTTTAAACTTTTGGCCTCCAGAATTCTGAGAAAATAAATTTCTGTTGTTTTAAACTACCAAGTGTGTGGTCATTTGTTACAGCAGCTATAGGAAACTAATATTCTCATAGAGGTGCTGGAGGGAAGAGTTTTAGTTTATTCCAAAGCTCTCCCAAACATTCTACAGTTCTTTGATGGTATTTGGCAAAATCTAACTTCCTGCCTCTAGCGAGTGGGACGGGAGAGGGTTGAACGCAAGCTTACAGGTTAGGAAAAGCAGGCAGCCAAGTCCCAGCTCTGGGCAATGTTCCCTCCTGAAACAGGAGGCTGAGGGCATGAGGAAAAAATGTTTAGTTCTTGCAGCAAACATTTGAACAGGTAAGTGTGAAGCGAGTGGGGCAGACCAAGGATTTAAGAAACTTCCCATAAATTGACCTCATCACTCAGATTGGGCTATGCCAGTATGTCCATGTGTCCTGGAAGCACATCTTCAAACAAACACAGTATAATTGTTAGTTAACATGGCCAGATGTCTGCAAATATATTTTATCAGGCTTTTCTCTGAAAGTTTATCTGCAATAGCGAAAAATTAGAGACCCAAATGTCTAACAACAGGAAAATGGTTAAATTCCATGTAATACTATTCGGCAGTTAAAAAGAGTGACAGATTTTTACATATATGATGTGGAAGATTATGAATGAGTAAACATTGGGTAAAGATGCAAGTTGCAAACAGTATTATAGTATTATCTCATATTTTTTAAACAAAGCAATCTATGTTGTAATCTACAGAAAGAATACATAATATATATACACGTACGTAGGTTTATAAATTCACTGGATGGGTACACATCAAATAGTCATTACCTCTGTGGGAAAAAGAAGAATCGTTGGGGCAATGGCAGGAGGAGTGAACAGACTTGGGCTTTATTCATATTTATTTATATTAAATGCACTTTTCCCCTAAGCATGCACTTGTTCTGTAGTTCAAAGAAACAAAAAGAAGATGAAAATGCAATAAAAATATGCTACGAGAACCTTGTTTAGTATGATGTCTGGTAAACAGTGGAGACCCTTAGTACTCAATGAAGGGCTATGCAGCAGATGGACTTTATAGATTGCCTGTGGCTTCTGGAGGTTTTCCGTAACATGTTAATGGGGCAGGGCAGGGGGGGGCAAAAAACCCTGGTTTTTACACCAAGCTCCCTGTTGATGCCGCCATGTTTTTATTTTCAAAAAGATAAAAAGACACAGTCAGTAGCCAAAGTCCCAGGCAACTGTGTCTTTTGTCTCTTTTACAAGAGTAGGGCAAAGTCACTATTCACTGACTCAGCGGTTTCACAAAAAAGCCAAAGGATTCTGTCTTTTGAAAACTTCTTCCTGAAAAATTCTATATAGGGATGTTTCCAAAGGCTGTTTTACCACCTGGAAAAGCGGTTTTCTCACCAGGGAGCAGACAGTTCCTGCAGGGTTAGCTATTGTTCACAGCCCTCCTTGTGTCTGTGAGCTGCACACCAGGAAGGGAGGCACTCTGCCTGGGAAAAGGACATTCCCAGTCTCACTCCTCAGACTCTACCCCAAAGCACACGCCATCCATGCAACACCACACACAAAGGGAGAGTTCTCAGATCAAAAGAGTCCCTCCGTTACTTGGTGATTTGAAACACTGTTTTGGATTAATGCGCAGCCAGGCTGATCAACTGCACTCCCAAAAGGCATTAATATAGACAGGAAATATGTACTGACCTCACAGCATTCGATTCAGGGTCACTGAGGAGAAGAATGAGAGTGTCTCAAGACCCCAAAGCAAAGATGTGATTTCTGGACAACAAAGAACTATGAGCCCAGTTATCTTGTGGGTAAATAAAAGCAGGGGCATGGGGCACTTCTACCTCAAACACATGCTTCATGAGCACGGTGCTAGGAAGGTGACAGGTCTCTACAAACACTTCTTAAGTGGTGGCTCTTAGTGAAATTACCACTTTTTGCTGAATGAAAGCAACCAATCTTCTCTCTCCTCCATATAATATGAAGTGTTTATTTTTCAAGGTATGTTTCTGTAAGATTTGCTGCAAATCATAAAAAGTCACGGCACTTTATGATTCCGTGTTACAGATTTTAAGGAAAACTCTCATCTTCTGTATTTTAAAGAAACTGTAACAAAAACACACAGATTGGGAGGTGGATCTTTCCTTAAGCAGAGGGACCACTCTATCTTAATCAAAATCGAAATATTTAACCCTGTCCGTTTTGTGCTTCCATTTGCAGAATGTTAACACCTGGTCCAAACCCTGTATGGTACAGTTCTGTGAGGAAACTGAGGACCAGAGAGGTGATGTTGCTTATCCAAGGTTACACAGTAAGTTAATAACAAAGCTAGAGCCAGAGCTCTGGGCTCAAACTCCCAGCTCAGGGCTGAGACTTCTATCACCCTGTGACACCACCTTATAAACCAAGCTCTTTGGTTAGGAAGATTTTTAGTTTTGTCTAAGGAGTGCATCCTGCCATATGACGCACTATGAGACTGAAACCCTGGGACAAATGTGGAAGACGGGGGAGATCCCCTCTGCAAAGGTAATAAATTCAGAGCAACATACGGTTGAAAAGGACCGGGAGGGGTTCTCCACTCCATTTCCCTTCCTTGAGGCAGAAGGTGCTGACATCATGCCAAGGGAGAAGTACTTATTTTATTTCTAAAACCCTTCAGGGAAGATTTCATCACTTCACTTACAAAAAGGAATATATCTGATTTTCTCCTAACAGTCAAATCCAACAAATAATCAGAGAAAAATCACCACGTAGTTTTTTAAATAAAAAAATATAAAATCTTCCTCACTTCAATACCTCACAAGTGGTTATTTAAAATAACTTTCTAGTTTAATTCAACGTGAACATTTCTACTGCAAATGTAAAACATTTTAGAAAATAAGAACATGGAGTTCTCATGACACCTTAACTATGATTTTTGTAAGAATTAATAAGAATGTGAGAGACTCACTTAGGCCTGGTTGTATAAAGAACTTTGATAGAAAGTAGAATATATAGACACCTGCCAAGCATAAATCATTTGAAACATGAAAACTCATGACTTAGAAACTCAAGGATGGCTCCCACCATATGATTTTCATTTTAAGTTTTATAAATCCCCAGTTTTTTGCAAAGTAGTTTCTGCATTAGGCCTTAGCTTACGAAGGTACATTTCCAAGTGATTGGAATGGAAAAGTAAAATAAAAGTAAAATAGATTAAAAACTCCAATGATTCCACATATATTCATGCCAAATGATTCAAAAGCCAGAGGTTATTGCGAGAGGAGGAAGTCTGCCTAACACCCGTGATATTAAGAGGAGAAGCTAATAATGTGTGGTACTTTATCTGCAGATGATGCCGCTGACCCACTGCCAAGGGCTTTGGACTGCTTTTCCATCAGCGCTGATGACAGTCCAGGCTCCGGGAGATCAAGAGGTGCATCTCAAAGGCAGCTGCTGGAATTAAGGTGGTCCACATCTGTGGGTGCAGCTCAGGCTGTCCTGGCCTCAGGGTCCCAGGCTTGGGGCAAGGGTGCAAAGTGGTCTTCCTTAATTTCTCCTCCAACCCGGTCCCATCCCCAAATGGCCCTTTAAAGCTTCTCCCAGTGGCTATAGCTCAGTGCTCCTATTGCAGCATCTCCCCCCTTCTCTGCTGTTCCAAAGCAAGGATTTCTCTGACTGCTCCCCCGCTCCTTCCCCAGGTGGAGGGAGATTGGCAGTCTGGGGATCCACATCCTCCTTTTCCCTGCAAACAGCATATGTAGGCCCCCTCCTTGATCTGTGTGAAGCCCCCATGGTTCCACCCAGCTTCAGGCCTGACAGGGAAAGTTCTAGAACCTCACATAGAGTCCCAAAAACCAAGGCTGGAGGGGATACTTGAGAGGAAGCCATGCTACAGGAAGATCCTCATACCCTGGGGTCTACCCCAAGCCAGGCTGTGCTCAGGCAGGTGTGGGGTCCCAGGAGACTCAGCAGCACTGCTGCCCTGTGACAGCCTGGCAGCCATAATCTAGTGAAGTCTGGTCATCTGGGCACCTACAAACGCCGGGTGACTCGAAAGTGACGCTAAATGGCTCTGGGTGGACAATCCAAGGAAAATCGTAGAGTTGCATCTGAGCTGGATAATGTTACCAACCATTTAAGGGGCACACATATTTCACTTAGATGCTATTACTCCATCTTTGCAGATAAGGCAACTGGGACTCAGAGAAGTTAACTTTTTTGCTCAAGGTTGCACTGCAAGGAGGAGTGAGCTGGGATTCCACCCCACAGTTTTGGGTTCTCCTGAGCTCCCTGGGCTGGGCAGTAGTGACACCCAGGGTGTGAACGAGCCTCTGAGCCTCTCGAGCCTCTGAGCCTCTCGGTGGCAACAGCACTTCTCAGCCAGCCTGTGACCCGGTTCCCAAGAGTACAATATTTTTAAGTGAAATTGCAAAACTTTGAAAACCAAATTAAATCCACTTTAATTTGAAGGCAAAATAAACAGATGCCCTGCAGCCTCTTTCCTTAGGAGAGGGATTTGAGATCCAATAAACCACCACCTCTTCCCTCCCTTAAGAGAGGCTGGGAATCACCTCTCAGAGAGCAGACAGTTTTCACTGTAACTCTGCAAGTCCAATAGCAAATGCAACCAAACAAAAGCCGGAGCTTGATGCACTTAACCAGTCAGAGGCACATTCGCTTAAGAGAGGATTTAAAAAAGATTCAAAAGTACAAAATGGGTTTCATGATAAGTACTTTACACTCATTTTATTGAATAAATGGAGTTAAAATGTTAAAGGAAAGGATGGATACGGGGGGGGAAATGCCAGAAGTCTCAGTGAAGGAATCATTGCTTTCATAAATGTCACCTTATTGCTATTATTCTGTCATTTTCTGTGTCTACTGCATTTTACAAAAATACTTATGTTTGGATTAAATGGCTCCTAAGAGGTCATCCTGCAAACACAGTGGGACTCAGAGGTGTTTTTTTAAGGAAATTTAAATGCAAAAAATCTCACACCTCTCAATGTGTCATGGAATAATGCAAAAGGTAATACTGTTAAAAACATCATACTTTTTAAAAATAACTGTTCAATTCAAAAATAATAGAAATGAGAAGTTATAAAATGCTTATGTGAATTGAAGCCATTATTTTCTGAGCAAACAGATCATTTATCAGCAAAACATACTCTTTCCTTTTATACTCATAGTTCCATCAGTTTATGTTATATTTAATAAAGTTATGCGACTATATTAACAAATACAACCGACACCAACACATTTGGAAACAAACACTTGACTGGTAAGTGCAGTACACACGCTGTGGGGCAGGAGGATTCAGGCAGAGGGCTCGGCTCCTTGCCTGCAGGGTCTCTGCGCCTAGCACGGGATTGGAACATAATCTGGGCTCAGGAAATGCTGCCTGAATGGATATAAATGAGCCTGCCCACCCACCAACCCTACCCCAGCCCCAGGAACTCCTCCAGCAAATCCAGGCTGCCTAGACACTCCCGCCTCTCCACACTTCCACGCACTCGCCGCCTGAGTCACGCAGTCGGCAGCATGTTCTGACTCAGACCCAGAGTGTGACAACACTTCAGAGCAAGGTGAAAGGGACCAGAGGCATTTTCTAGTCTGGCCTCATCATTCTGTAGGTCAGTGGGATGGAGACCAGCTAAGAGAGCAGGTCGGAAGCACACAGTGCCTTGTGACCGGCACGTCTCCTTTGCCCTCTTGGCCCTGATTCCGATCCTCTCTTGTGCCTTGGTCTCCAGGAGTAAGTAGAGCACACAGCACACACAGAGTCCCGTGTTGGGACAGCCCCTGAGACGAGGATGGCGCTAGACTATCCTTGCTCTCCATGTCTTATGGGCGAGATCCTTAAGGCAGGAATCATTC
>VSMD01118787.1:0-16536 GCA_008750895.1 Mirza zaza
TAAAATTATGACTCATCTCACCATTTGGTAACTAGTTTTATTCATCCCTGTATCACTTACACCTAACAGTGTCATTACATAGTATTTAGGCATATCTATCTATCTATCCATAAATGTTTGCTTAAACTAAATTAAGTGTCTTCCTGACTAGAATTCTATATACAAAGGCTCTGTTCTGTTCCACTAATTGTCACTGTAAGGGGAATGAAGAGCAAATACCTGAATTGAAAGTTTGGCATCATGTTGCTAAACTTTTCCTTGGCAACACAACAGGAATATATAATAATAAAAAAAAAAATAGCACAAACACCGGATTTTAAAATATTAGTTCTCACAAAAGGAACTTGTTTGCAAACCTCATCCCTGTCAGAGTTTCCTTTTGTTTCTGGCCTCCAGATTCATGATTTGGCAAGGCAACGATTCTTTTTTTCTTTCTTCTTCTACTCTTTTTTAATTTTAATAAATCCAATGAAAGAGTAAAATTCTGAAGCTCTGAAATTTCTCACGACAAAAATAAAATAGGAAGGATCTTGCTACATTTTTCATAATGCCATATTGTTTCTGTTCTTAAAGTCTCTCAATGGTTCCCCTACCTAAAGGATAAATTCCTCACTTTTATTCTATGTAACTTGCCCTCATTTCTCACCATGCGTCATATTCCTCTTTCACATAATCCAACCAAACTGAATTAATATTTGTTTCCCAAGTACACTAAGCTTTTCCAGGCCACTATGTCTTTCTTTACAATCTTTTACAATCTTTTTCAGCTTAGAATGCCCTTGTATTACTTATCTATGCCCAACAAAATCTTCCTTTCTTAAGGCGATGCTTCCCCTGAGTTATAATATACCAGTTCTACTTTTGTGTGCCAGTGTCCTCTTTTATAGCCTCTGTGATGCTGCAGTGCACTATTTGTGGATGCTGCAAACCCCACACAAGCTCCTTAAGGACAGAGACTGAGGCCATCTCATTCACTGTTGTATTCTCAGCATCCAATACAAATCCTAGCAAAGAGCAGACACTTACAGAATATTTATGAATCATTCACTGAATCAATAGATTAATGACTATGAAGACACCTCTCAAGGTCTCGGAGGAATCAGGAATATTTTTCTGCTTAAGACCCATTCAGAGTCTACATCATCTACATTTTAGAGGCTATATTCCACAGTTACTGCCTAATTCACAGACTGTTTTTTTTTTATTTTTCATAATATCTTTTATTTGACCCAGCATATCCAAAATATTATTTCAATATGTAATCAATATAAAAATTATTGTTGAGATATTTAACATTCTTTTCAAATCTTCAAAATCAGTGTGTATTTCACTTTTTTTTTATTTCAGCATCTTATGGAGGTACAAATGTTTAGGTTATATATATTGCCCTTGCCCTTCCCAACCCCCGAGTCAGAGCTTCAAGCATGTCCATCCCCTAGATGGTGCACTTCGCACTCATTATGTATGTATATACCCATACACTCCCTCCCATCTGCCCGACTCCATATAAATGTTATTCCTATATGTACACTTAGGTGTTGATCAGTGAAACTAATTTGCTGGTGAGTACACGTGGTGCTTATTTTTCCATTCTTGGGGTACTTCACTTAGTAGAATGGGTTCCAACTCTATTCAGGAAAATACAAGAGGTACTATGTCACCATTGTTTCTTATAGCTCAATGGTACTCCACAGTATACCACAGACTTTTATATAAGACCCCCAACCTTTGATTAACACCTCTTCACTCGTACTCCAAACCCAGACATTCAGTTTTGTTCCCTTAGTTGTGCCTATATCTTTCTTAATTTCAAAATTCAACAAGCATGCATTGATCATGTACATATGCCACATACTATACTAGGTACTGAGTATTTAGCAATGTGCAAAATATGATCTGTCTCCTCAAGGTATTCCTTCGTAGGTAATATCATTAAGTCATTACTGAAACAACTGATATTATAATCTCAGCACATGGAGACACGTGGGAATTTGTCAACTTAACCAAGACCACATAATAAGTTTATAAGGCCAGGTGATGATTAAAGATATTGCTCAATTATGTTGAACTATGTTCAACTTTGTTAGAAATATAGGCAAATTTTGGATGTCTTTAAGATGACATTATCTAGGGGTTCAAGTTAAATCCTAGTTAGTTCTGCCTTCAATAAACTATTACTCCTTTGCAAGAGTCCTAGGAAGAAATGTATGTACACAGGAGACAATTACTGGTGAGGGTGGGGAGAATATTTTATTATTAGTTCTGGCTTAGGTCTCAAAACCCCAAATAGAAAAGTCCAGTATAAGCTGAGTTGGACTAGAAGAACACTCTTTTTTTCTAACCCTGTTCAGTGTAAATAGCTTCAAATTAAAGCATGATGTGAGGCCTTTTCAATCCACGTTCCTAACCCCTAAACATTGAGATATGAATTTTTAATCCTAATTATATGTGTAAAAGAAACTCAAACCATAATTGGGGAAACATCACTGCATTGAACCCCAAATGAAGCTTAGATTTGGACCACCAAGTTCCTTAATAAATGTTAATTCCCCTTTTTGTTATACCATATAGTTGTCTTGATAGAATTACCTATGGTAAAAAACTGCATAATTGATAGCACTCTAAATCCATAGAGAACCAATCAAATAGAGTATTCACTTCCCCAGTAGCTTAGGGCTTCAAATTATTGGGATTTATGGGGAAAGCACAGAAGTTATATACATTAATAAAATAACCATAAACATACATTAAGAGGAAGAATAAAATCAATTAAAAAATAAATTATACAATATTTCACATAATCAAGTTTATAACTGACTGAAATTGGAAAATACAGCTATATCTACACTTTCTAAATGCTGGACATAATGCTAGTTTATTATTGAAACAGAGAAATAAACAGTATTAGTCCCAACCAAGTGTGAGATTCTGATATCCTCACTTAAGATTAATTGAAGCTTGTTGACAGACTCAAGAGAGCCCTGTGTAGCAAAGAATACTTGTGTTTACTAAGACAGGAAACAGCCTACCCTTCCTTATTTTTCTTTATCTTGTGACAAGCAGATATCACAAGATTCCTATTTGACTATTGCTTGGCAAACTCACTTGATGGTCTGTTCCTTTGTATGTCTGTAGGACCCTAAGATACAGAAGTATACTGCTTACAATATTCTAAAACAGTCCATATAAAATCCATATATACCTGAATTGTTTTTAAATGGATATAGAGATGTATTAAGATCTATATTCTTTGATCCAGTATTTCAAATTCTGAGAAGCTATCATAAAGAGACAAAATGAGGCCCAGCTTCATTCATCAAGATGATAACTGCAATAGTATTTATAGTAGCAAAACTTTGGAAACCAGCTAATAGCTCAACATCAGAAAAATGAATAAATAAATAATTGCACATTCATAAATGGAATGTAATTATTAAAAATAATGTTCACATGGAATATTTAACAACACAGAAAAATTCAGACTATGATATTTAATGAAAAAGTAAAAGAGCCCAGTCCCTGGCACAAGAAAATTACTAGTTTAATCAATTCCTCTGGAATAGAAATGAGAAAGAGAGGGAGGAAAGTTAGTTTGTTTCTATTTCACTATGCTTTTAAAACTTTGTATATTAGGAAAGTAAAATAAAAATTAATAAACATAAAAATCAATATATAAGAAAATATTAACATAATAAAGACAAACCATCATTCTAATATCCTCATAAAACCTCAGTCCATTTCAGTGTCTTCCCAAACTACTATTCTATCCCTGTAAATTAGTGTTTTCATTAAAGAGATGAATACACATTAAATAATTAATGAATGAAATTTAACTCTTAGAATAAATGCTATTCATGGATAAAAGATCAATTGAAAATTAAATTAGATATGAACAATAGAAAGAACTCTGGAAATCCCAAGAAAATAAAACAATATGCTTCTAAATAACACTGGGTCAAAGAATAATTCACAATGGATATTAGAAAATATCTTAATTGAATGAAAATAAAACAAGACATATAAAAATTTATGGGAGTTAGAGTAAACACTGCCTAAAGGGAAATTTAGAGCTTTAAATGTCTATAGCAGAAAAGAAGAAAGTTCCTAAATCAATAACCTAAGCTTCTGCCTTAAGAAAACAGGAAAAAAGCAAAAGCAAACTAAAGTCAAAGGAGGAAGAAGGTAAATAATAGAGATTGGGGGTAGCAAAGAAACAAAAAACAAAATAATATAAACAATAGGGAAAATCATAAAAGGCATCCAAGTTGGAAATGAGGAAGTCAAATTATCATGTTGCTGATGATATTATGTTATATATAGAAAAACCCAATGACTCCATCCACCCAAACACTTTCAGATTTGATAAATGAATTCAGTAAAATTTCAGAACAAAAAAAAATCATTGTACAAATACACCAATAATAATCTAGCTAAAAATTCAATCAATAAGATATTCTTATGTACAGAGCTACAAAAAATTAAAATACATAGGAATATGTTTAATGAAGGAAGTGAAAGATCTCAACAAGGAAAACTACAGAAAATTAATGAAAGAAATTTTAAGTGACATGAACAAGTGGAAAAACATCCCATGATAATAGATCAGAAGAATTAATTAAAATGACCATACTACCCGAAGAAATATAAAAATTCAATGTAGTCACTATCAAAATACCAACATCATTTTTCACAGAATTAGAGAAACAATCCTAAAATTCATGTGGAAGCAAAAAAGAGCCCAAAATAGCCAAAGTCACATTAAACAAAAAGAACAAAGCAGGATACATCATATTATATAATTATATATTATAATTAATAATCACATTATATAATTATATATTATATTAATTATAATATAATTTAAAATATTACAAGGCTATAGTAACCAAAACAGCATGGTAGAAAAACAGACACATAGATCAATGGAGCAGAACAGGGAACACAGAAATAAAGCCACATATTTATAGCCAACTGATTTTTGACAAAGCTGAAAAGAACTTTAGAGAATGGGCATCCTTGTCAATAAATGGGGCTGGGCAAATTAGATTCCCATATGCAGAAGAATTAAATTGGACCCCCATCTCTCACTATATACAAAAATCAATTCACAATGGGTTAAAGACTTAAACATAAGATCCAAAACTATAAAAATGCTAGAAGAAAACCTAGGGAAAACTCTCATGAACATTGGTCTAGGCAAAGAATTCATGATCAAGACCTCCAAAGCATAGGTAACAAGAAACAAAAAATTAACAAATGGGGCTTAATTACACCACAAAGCTTTTCATAGTAAAAGAAATAATCAATAGAGTGAATAAACAACCTGCAGAATGGGAGAAAAAATGTGCAATCTATACATGTAACAGGGTACTAATATCCAGCGTTTGCAAGGAACTCAAACAACTCAACAACAACAACAACAACAAGAAAAACAACCCCATTAAAAATGAGCTAAGGACATAAATAGACATTTTCCTTTTTTCCACCTTTTTTGTGTGTGCTTTTTTTTATTTCAAAATGTTAAGGGGGTACAAATGTTTTATGTTATATGGGTCACTTCTATAATGCTTGAGTCTTAGCTATAGGTGGGCCCACCATGCAAACAGTGTTCATCATACCCATGAGGTATGTTTTTGCCCCTCCCTTCCTCCCTCTTCCCCTGCGGTTGATTTTCACTGAGTTTTAATTCCTTCTGTGCATATGTGTGCTCATCTCTTAGTTCCAATTTAATAGTGAGTATGTGTGGTGTTTGTTTTCCTGTTTATTGCAGCAGAATTCACAACTGCAAAGATGTGGTATCAACCCAAGTGCCCGTCAATTCATGAGTGGATTAATAAAATGTGGTATATGTATACCATGGAGTACTACTTAGCCACAAAAATATGAATTAATATCTTTTGCAACAATCTGGACAGAACTGGAGACCATTCTCCTAAGTGAAGTATCTCATGAATAGACATTTTTCAAAAGAAGACAAATGGCTAACAAGCATATAAAAAATATGCAACATCACTGATCATCAAGGAAATACAATTCAAACACACAATGTGATATCATCTTACACTAATCAGAATGGCTATTATTTAAAAGACAAAAAATATTACAGATGTTGGCAAAAATGTGGAGAAAAGGGGAAGTCTCATATACTATTGTTTGGGAATATAAACTAGTATAACCTGTATGTAAAACAGTATGAACAGTTCTCAAAGAACTAACATTAGAATTACCATATGATCCAGAAATCCCACTACTGGATATCAACCCAAAGGAAAAGAAATCAATATATCAAAGAGATACCTACACTCATATGTTTATCACAGCACAATTCACAATAGCAAATGTATGGAATCAACCTAAGTATCTATCAACAGAAAACTGGATATAGAAAATGTGATATATATATATATATATATATATATATATATACACACGTTGGAATACTATTCAGCCATAAAAAGAATGAAATCATGTCTTTAGCAGCAACACAGGTGCAACTGAAGGCTATTATCTTAAATTAAACAACTACTACACAGAAACACAAATAGCACATGTTCTTATTTATAAGTGGAAGTTAAATAATGTGTACACATGGAAGCAGAGTGCAAAATGATGGACACTGAAGACTTGGAGAGGTCATGGATGTGGAGGGGCATGGATGATGGGAGTTTGCTTGGTGAGTACAGTGTGCATTGCTTCAGTAATGTATGCATTGAAGGACCTGGCTTCACTGTATTGCAATATATCAATGTAGCAAAATTACACTTGTACCCAATGAATATATACAAATAAAATATAAAAAAATAAAATAAAATATCTTCCAATAAATCATTTTAAACCCCTACAAAAGTGATAATCAACTGAAATTTTATTATAGAGGGTCTAATATTCACACATATACATAGTTGGTAGAAGCAGTGTATCAAGTTGGGGGGTGTGATGGGAATAGTCCTCCTGGCAGAAATAAATATTTCGTCATTAACTTTGTTAATCATTGCCAATTCACTGTGACAATAAAAGTTGACTTTTAGTCCATTTTATTCTTTGTTAAAAAGTTTTCTTTAGAAAATGCCCCCCTTTATCATCTGAATCAAGGCAGATTGCTCCAATAGCTTGCATTTTGGTATACCACTTGGTGGAGATTAAGTTAGTATTAGGTTGAACCATGAGAAATTTATGATATTCTATCATTTTTAACTTATACAAAACAGAAACTTCATTAGGTTCAACCTAATATAATCCATATGGACAATTTGACAACATTTATCATAATTAAAAACCTAACTATCTTTTGAGTTCTAGATAGATTCTTGTTATCAGACCTTTATCAGAAGTGTAGAGAGTAAATATTTTCTCCTGTTCTGTAGGTTGTCTATTTGCTCTGATAGTTTCCTTGGCTGTGCAGAAGATTTTTAATTTGATCAGATCCCATTTGTTTATTTTTGTTGCTGCAGTGATTTCTTTGCGGGTCTTCTTCAAGAATCTATCTAGAACTCAAAATAATTAACAAGGAACCCATTCTATTAAGTGAAGTATCCCAAGAATGGAAAAATAAGCACCACATGTACTCACCAGCAAATTGATATTAACTGATCAACACCTAATAGGACATATAGGAATAACATTTATTGGGTGTTTGGGCAGGTGGGGGGGATGAGTATATACATACATAATGAGTGCGATGCGCACCAACTGGGGGATGGACACGCTTGAAGCTCTGACTCGAGGGGGAGGGGGGTCAGGGCAATATACGTAACCTTAACATTTGTACCCCCATAATATCCTCAAAAAATAATTTATTTCCTCTTTTAATTTCATATTATGGGGGTACAAATATTGTTAAGGTTACATATATTGCCCTTGCCATCCCCACCCCCCCATGTGTCAGAGTGTCAGAGCTTCAAGCGTGTCTATCCTCCAGGTGGTGCGCATCGCACTCATTATGTAAATATACACCCACCCCCTTCCCCCCCACCTGTATAAGACCCGATAAAGGTTTTTGTTTGTTTGTTTGTTTTGTTCTGTTTTGGGGGTTTTTTTTGACATTTTGGTTACATTTTATATCTTTGCCTTTCGCTTAGAAGGGTGCAGGGGTCCTCAAACTTTTTAAACAGGGGGCCAGTTCACTGTCCCTCAGACAGTTGGAGGGCCGTTGGAGAGTGCAGCAGTGCACATTCCACACGTGTGCACTTTGGGACTGAGACAAGTTGGCTGTTAAGCACGACAAGCAGCAGCAGCCGGATAAATGTCCAAGGTGGGCCGCATGTGGCTTAGGGCTATAGTTTGAGGATGCCTGGGTTAGAGGTAAGCCCTCCCCCTCCACAGTGATCGCCATATCCCTAAGACGTGGGTCTCCCCCCACTCCCGAATCCCTGGTGAGCACTACCACCATTTGAGCACCATAGTTTTAATCAGTCAGTACCAATTTGATGACGAGTACATGTGGAGCCCATTTTCCTGGTCTTGTGTCACCTCACTTTGGAGAACGGGCTTAAGCTTAATCCAGGATAGCATAAACTGTGCTAGTTCACTGTCATTTCTTAGAATTGAGTAATATTCCATTGTGAGCAAATACCAAATTTTGATTATCCACTCATGAATTGACGGGCGCTTGGGTTGTTTCCATGTCCTTGCAATAGTCAGGAACACTTTTACACTGCTGGTGGGACTGCAAATTAGTGCAACCTTTGTGGAAAAGAATTTGGAGATACCTCAAACAGCTAGAAATAGAAATGCCATTCGATCCACCAATAGCATTATTAGGCATCTACCCAAAAGAGCATAATACATTCTATTATAAAGACATCTGCACCTGAATGTTTGTGGCAGCACAATTTACTATTACAAGGATGTGGAAACAACCCAAATGACTGTCAATTCATGAGTGGATTATTAAAATTTGGTATATGTTTACAATGGAATATTACCCAATTCTAAGAAACGACAGTGAGCTAGATTAAGTTATATTATCCTGGATTAAGTTTAAGCCCATTATCCAAAGTGAGGTGACACAAGATCAGAAAAATGATGCTCCACATGTACTCACCATCAAATTGGTACTGACTGATTAACACTCTGGTGCTCAAATGGTGGTGGTGTTCACCAGGGATTTGGGGGTTGGGGGGTAGACCCACATCTGAGGGATGTGGTGAGCATTGTGGAGGAGAAGGGCATATCTCTAACCCTTGCTTGGGAGAGGCAAAGATATAAAATGCAACCAAAATGTTCGTACTTTCATATTTTCTTGAAATAAAATAAAAATGTAAAAAACACCTATCCTTTAATCTAGCAATTCTATTTCTAGGGATTTATCCTAAAGATATACTTGCACATGGGTAAAATCACTTTTGTACAAGAACATTCATCATAGCATTGTTTATAATGGGAAATATTAAAAACAACTACCTATATATACACATAAAATCTATACACAAAAAACCCACTTAAATAAATTGTAATACATTTCTATAATGGATGTATTATTCAATTATTATTTTTAAAAAGCAGAAATAATTTAATGAATTACTAATTAATTAGTAATTAAGTAAATTAGTAAGTTACTTACATATAGCAATGGAGAGGTATCGTGGTTGAGGTGAAAAGCTCTAGAACCAGACAGTCACTATTTGAATCCAGCTATACTTACTGTATAACCTAGGGCAAGTTACATAACCTTTCTGTTCCTATATTTCTTCATCTGTAAAATGGGGATACAATATAATCTATCTCTGTTGTTATAATAATTAAATGAATTTTTATAAATAAAGTCAAAGAGTACCTGGAACACAGTAAGAGCTCTAAAAATATTAGCTATTATTATTCTCTATAAAATGACTTGTTAGGTAAAAAAAAAGCAAGAGTGCAAAATAAAATATAGAGTTTGTTCACTTTAAATCATAGAAAAAAGGAATATATATTAATAGATGTGGATAATAATACATCTGGAAGGATATACAATTGTCTCTCAGAATATATGAGGGATTTGTTCCAGGACCCCTTGTATATACCAAAATCTGTGCATACTCCAGTTCCCCAAACATCCCTTCAGAATCTGCATATAGGAAAAATTGGCTCTCCATATATGCGGGTTTCCCATCCCATGAATACTTTATTTTCAATGCAACTTTGGTTGAAAAAAATCCCTGTGTAAGTGGACTTTAATGCAGTTCAAACCCATATTGTTTAAAGGTCAACTGTACGAGAAACTAATATCATTGGTTGACTCCAAGAGGGGAGCTAAATAGCTGGACAGGAGAGGAAAGGAACTTACTCTTCCTCATATGCCATTGTAATCTTCTGAATTTTGTTCAATGTGCATTTAAAAAAATTAAGTGATATATTTATTTCTGAAATATTTACAGTAGAGTAGCCTTTTAAACTTTCTTTAAAGTTGTATTTTCTCAACTATTTATCTACAAAACATTTTTTTGGGCTGGGCGCGGTGGCTCAAGCCTGTAATCCTAGCTCTCTGGGAGGCCGAGGTGGGCGGATCATTTGAGCTCAGGAGTTCAAGGCCAGCCTGAGTAAGAGCGAGACCCCATCTCTACTATAAATAGAAAGAAATTAATTGGCCAACTAAAATATATATATAGAAAAAATTAGCCGGGCATGGTGGCACATGCCTGTAGTCCCAGCTACTTGGGAGGCTAAGGCAGTAGGATTGCTTGAGCCCAGGAGTTTGAGGTTGCCGTGAGCTAGGCTGACGCCATGACACTCACTCTAGCCTGGGCAATAAAGTGAGATTCTGTCTCAAAAAAAAAAAACATTTTTTTGAGGAACACCTAAAAATCATCTAGTGTTCCAAAGAACATTATTTTGGAAATATTTGCTGTAGGCTATAAAGAGCCATTGAAATTTATAAGAGGGAAAGACATTCAGAGATTTGGCAACTTTTTTTTTTTTTAATGGTGTTCTCTTTTGGACATGATAGGTGACTTTTATTGGATATACAAGTCTGAAATGTAATTATTTCATAGCATGAGTGAGCAAGAGAGAACAAGTTTTATAGTGCATGCTTTGAAAATAAAACCAAAAACACATACACAGTTTTTGTAAGCAACAACATATTTGTTCACTTAACTCTGTAATATGTCACAGTCATAGCAGGAACACATAAGTCATGTTTTCCTTCACCAAATCCAACTCTTTTTCCAGCTCAGCCTTGGGGATTTAGAACTGGCTTCTCAGTTCTAAAGGGACTTTACCTTATAGCCCCTCAGTGTACGCCCTCCCAGGATCTCTCATCCCTTTCCTCCCTCCTGTCCACCCCAAGGATGCCACTCTAGCATGTATCCTTATTGTACAAGACAGGCATCTGTCAAACACAGAAAAAATGGGAATTTTGACCAAAACCCCAAAGGTAGTAAGTGGTGGAGTCAAAATTGTCCGTAAGTAGTATGCCCTTAGGTGCTTGTGATCTTATCCACTAAAGCATACTCCAGCAGGAAATATTGTTGCCCTCCTTCTTTATGTGCATATCAGCAATATCGCATATTAGCTTCATGACCTCAAAGGATCTTTTAAGATGAAAACTTTAATCATTCTAGAGTTGTAAGAGTATGTTAGTGAGAAGGCATTTATTTTCTATTTAGTTAAAAGTTTTGAACTCTTAAATATCATGTTGGGTATCATTTACAATGAAAGTGAAAAATATTGTGTTAGTCTTTAAGTGTTTCCCACACAGTTTATATTATACTGAATGTTAACAGGTATTCATGTAAAAAGGGTATTAGTGAACAAATATATTTTGGAAATACTGGATTAAGCAACATTGGTTCATTTTCATTGCTACCTAAAAATGCCCATGTTCATTGTAACTCTCTCAGAAGGGAACAGAGAGAGCATAAAGTGCTTCTCATGACTATTAGTAGCCCTCAGAATAGTGTTCTATAGCAAGCAATTTGGGAAATAACTCCCTAACAAAACACAGATGACTTTTAAAAATGAAAAGGGTAGAATGAATGAATGAAAATGAAAAACCTATCAATATGTATCCACTTCTACTTTTTGCAGTAACCCAGACTTAAGTCATTATTTATCAAGTATTTATCAGGTACAAATTACTATACTGGACAACAAATGCTCCTGAAGCCAAGGTGCACATACCACCCTATTCAGGTGGCACCAATCTCCAATTAGGTGGAATAATGTTAAGAATCAATTAGCCAAGAATTTTTTTTAGTGCTCTTAACTTCATCCCAGACACTATAGTGGGCATTAAAGATACACTGAACAAAAAAGACATTATCTCTGCCTCATCCCAGGAAGATTATCATATACTTCCAAACAAATGCAGAGCTGTCAATGAAAAAGATTTTCTCTACTTCCTTATAGTTACCATTAATCGTATTATTACAATAGAAATGATACCACTATTATTTACTGAGCACATACCTGTGGCAAGTACTGTAGCAAGTACTCTATAAACATTGTTTTTGTTAAATAGTCACAAAAGTCCTATAACAATGGTATTGGTATATTTCTATCTTACCTATTAGGAGATTGTGGGTCAAAAGGTTGATTGTTAAATGACTTGCCCTAGGTCACAAAGCTAGGGAGTAATAAGGCCTGCATTTTATTGTATGTTAGTTTTTTAAATTATTATGGGTACATAATATCTGTATATTTTTATAGGGTACAGGTGATGTTTTGATACAGGCATAATGTGAATTAATCAAATCACGGTAATTGGAGAAACCATTATCACAGGCATTTATCATTTATTTGTGTTAGGAACATTTCAATTCACTCTTTTATTTATTTTAAAGTATACCCTAACTTATTGTAGATTATAGTCGCTTTGATGTGCTATCCAATATTGTTCATTCTATCTATCTAAATGTATGTTTGCACCCATTAGCCATCCTTACTTTATTCTCCACTCCCTGTTATCCTTCCCAGTCTCTGGTAACCATTATTCTACTGTCTGTCTCAAGAAGATCAATTGTTTTTAATATTTAGCTCCCACATATGAGTGAAAACATGCAAGATTTGTCTTTCTGTGCTTGACTTATTCCACTTAACATAATGTTCTTCATTTTCATGCATGTTGTTGCAAATGGCCAGATTTCATTCTTTTTAATGGATATATAATATTCCATTGTGGATATGTACCAAAATTTCTTTATCCATTCATTCATTGATGGGTGCTTACATTTATTTTATTTTATTTTATTAATTAATTTATTTATTTCAGCATATTATGGGGGTACAAATGGTTAGGTTACGTATTGCCCTTGCCTCACCCAAGTCAGAGCTTCAAGCAGATGGGCACTTACATTGATTCCAAATCTTGGCAATTGTGAATAGAGCTGTCATAAACATAGAAGTACAGATATCTTTTCGATATACTGAATTCCTCCTCCTTTATATATACACCCAGCAGTGGGATTACTGGGCCAGATAGTAGTTCTAATTTTATTGTTTTGAGGAACCTCTGTACTGTTCCTCATAGTGGTTGCACTAATTTATATTCCCACCAGCAGTGTACAAGGGTTCCCCTTTCTCCAATGTTTTGCCAGCATTTGTTATTGCTTGTCTTTTTGAAAAAAAAAAAGCCATTTTAACTGGGGTGAGATGATATCTCGTTGTAGCTTTGATTTTCACTTCTCTGATGACTAATGTTGAATTTTTGTCATATACCTAATGGCCATTTATATATCTTCTTTTGAGAGATTCAGATCTTTTGTCCATTTTTTAATTGGATTATTTGATTTTTACCTATTAGATTGTTGGAGCTCTTTAGATATTCTATTTATTAATCCCTTGTCTGATGAGTACTTTGCAAATACTTCCTCCCATTCTGTGGGTTGTCTCCTCATTTTGCTGATTGTTTCCTTTGCCATGCTCACGCTTTTTAGCTTGATGTGATCCCATTTGCACAATTTTGCTTTGGTTTCCTGTGTGTTGAGGTTATTACTCTAGAAGTAATTGCCTAGACCAGTGTCCTGAAGCATTCGACCAGTGTTCTCTTTCAGTCGTTTCACAGTTTCAGGTCTTAGATTTAAGTCTTTAATACATTTTGATTTGATTTTTGTATATGGTGAGACATAAGGGTCTAGTTTCATTCTTCTGCATATGGATATCTAGTTTTCCCAGGACAATTTATTAGAAATCCATTAGGTCCCGGGTTTTTCTTTGATGAGAGATATTTTATTACTTCTATTTTGTTACTTGTTAATGGTTTATTCAGGTTTTATATTTTTTCCTGGTTCAATCTTGGTAGGTATTATGTGTCTAGGAATTTATCCATTTATTCTAGGTTTTCCAATTTATTGGCATATACTTGCACATAGTAGTCTCTAATGATCCTATGGATTTTTATAGTATCAGTTGTAATATCTCCTTTTTCATCTCTGATTTTATTTATTTGGGTCTTCTGTCTCTTATTCTTAGTCTGGCTAAAAGTCAATTTTGTTTATCTTTTTAAAAAACCAACTTTATGTTTTGCTATTTGTATTTTTTGTTTGTTTCAATTTCATTTATTTCTGTTCTCATTTTATTTATTGTTTTTCTCCTATTAATTTTGGGTTTGGTCTGCTCTTTTTTTCATAATTCTTTGAGATATACCATTAGGTTGTTTATTTGAAGTTTTTCTACTTTTTTGTTGTAGGCACTTCTTGCTGTAACGTAAACTTTCCTCTTAGCACTGCTTTTTCAGTATCCCATAAGTTTTGACATATTATGTTTTCATTTTCCTTTGTTTCAATAAGTTTTTTAATTTCTTTTCTAATTTCTTCATTGACCCACTGGTTATTGAGGAGCATATTGTTTAATTTCCATGTGTTTGTATATTTTTCCTATCTTTGTCTTGTTTTTTGATTTCTAGTTTTGTTCCATTGTGGTCAGAGAAAATACTTGATATGATTATAATTTTTTTGAATTTTTAACCCTTGTTTTGTGATCTAACATATGGTCTATCCTTGAGAATGAGCTATGAACTAAGAAGAAGAATGTATATTCTGCACCTGTTGGATGAAACATTATGTAAATATCTATTAGGTCCATTCGATCTATAGTTCAGATTAATTAAGTCCTATGTTTCTTTGTTGAATTTCTGCCTGGATGATATGTCTAATGCCTAAAGTGGAGTGTGAGGTTTCCAACAATTATTGTATCAGGGTCTATCTTTCTCTTTAGCTCTGATAACATTTCCCCCCTTCATATATCTTGGTGTTCCAATGTTGTGTGCATATATTAATATATTTAGAATTGTTATATCCTGTTGCTGAATTGACTCCTTTATCATTATATAATGACCTTCTTTGTCTCTTTTTAGAGTTTTTATCTTGAAATCTATTTTATCTGATAAAAGTATAGGTACTCCTGCTTTTTTTGTTGTTTCCATTTGCATGGAATATCTTTTTCTATTCCTTTATTTTCAGTCTATGTGTGTACTTACAGGTTAAGTGGGTTTCTTGCAAAGAACATATACTTAGCTCTTCTTTTTTTATCCATCCAGCCACTCTATGTCTTTTGACTGGAGAGTTTAGTCCATTCACATTTAATGTTATTATTAATAGGTAAGAACTTACTACTGCCATGTTATTATTTGATTTCTGGTTATTTTTTAATCATTTCTTTCTTTCTTCCTTCTTGTTTTCTTTGTTAAAAGTTATTTTCTCTGATAGTATGTTTTAATTTCTTGCTTTTTATTTTTTATGTAGCTGTTGTAGGTTTTTTTGATTTGAGGTTACCATGAAGCTTGCAAAAAAAATTTTATAACCTATTATTTTAAATATATGACAATTCTCTTTACAAAAAAAACAAATAAAGAAGCAAAGAGAACAGAAATTCTAGCTTTCATCTCCATCATGCCCCCACTTTTAAATTTTTTGTTGTTTCCATCTATATCTTTTTATACTATCTATCTCTCAAAATGTTGTTGAAGTTATTTTTGATAAGTTTGCCTTTTAGTCTTCCTACTCAAGGTATCAGTGGTTTATATATCATCATTACAGCAATAGAGTATTCTGTATTTGTGTATTTGATGTTACCAGTGACCTGTGTACCCTTAGATGATTCCTTATTGTTCATTAATATCCTTTACTTTCAGATTGTAGAACTCCTTTTAGCATTTCTTGTAGGACCGGTCTGGTGTTGATAAAATCTTCAAGCTTTTGTTTGTCTTGAAATGTCTTTGTCTCTCCTTCATGTTTGAAGGACATTTTTCCCAGGATATAATATTCTAAGATTAAGATTTTTTTCCTTCAGTACTAAATACTCTCAGTACATGCCACTCTCTCCTGGCCTGTAAGGTTTCCAATGAGAGATCTGCTGCCAGATGTACTGGAGCTGCTTTATATGTTTTGTGGGGTTTTTCTTCTTTCTTTTCTTTTCTTTTCTTTCTTTTTTTTTTCTGTACATCTGAGGCTTTATTCTGTTATTTTCTTTTTTTTTTCTTTTTTATTTTTATTTCTGCATATTATGGGGGTACAGATTTTAGGGTTTCAATAAATGCCCTTTCCCCCCTCCCCCCACAAGTCTGAGTTTCCAGCATGACCATCCCCCAGATGGTGCACATCTCACTCATTATGTATG
>VSMD01118791.1:0-33072 GCA_008750895.1 Mirza zaza
CAAGAATGGATTAATAAAATGTGGTATATGTATACCATGGAGTACTATTCAGCTCTAAGAAACAACGGTGATATAGCACATCTTATATTTTCCTGGTTAGAGCTGGAACCCATACTACTAAGTGAAGTATCCCAAGAATGGAAAAACAATCACCACATACATTCACCAGCAAACTGGTATTAACTGAGCAGCACCTAAGTGGACACATAGGTACTACAGTAATAGGGTATTGGGCAGGGGGGAGGGGGGCGGGGGGTGGGTTTATACATACATAATGAGTGAGATGTGCACCATCTGGGGGATGGTCATGCTGGAGGCTCAGACTTGTGGGGGGAGGGGGGAAGGGACATTTGTTGAAACCTTGAAATCTGTACCCCCATAATATGCTGAAATTAAAAAAAAAGAAAAAAAAAGAAAGTATTAATAAAAACTATTAGCTTTAAAAAAAAAGAAGGAGAAATTTTAGATGAAAGAGATAAAAACAAAGAGACAAAGTTAGATTGGATGGGGGTCTGAAGGAAAGGTGCCTGAACCTACAGGAGACACCATGGGAAGACGTTGTGGAGCTGAACTGGAAGGTTAAAGGTATCAGTGGAGATTAAACCCTAAGATGCTTGAAGACCAGCAAGAAGGGTAGATGGGGTGGTTAGTTCCTCCCTCCCTAACATCTTGGACTGCTGATGGGCTCCTGAGATGCTGGAGAGACCTTCTGCCCACATGAGCCCAGACTACTGCTGCCAATGAGCAGGATGATCCTCGCAGATAGGGCACCAGGATCCCAGCCCCACTGGGGCACCTCCAGCCCCATAGACCCCAACTAGACAGTAGGAGCCATATTGCTTCTCTACCCACTGGGAGACTTTGTCCTCCCCAGGAGGCTTCAGCTCCTCAGGTTCTGTCTTGCTTGTCCCCACACAGACATTTCCGAACTCCAGCCCTAGACTGTGGGAGCCACAGGGGTCCAGTGGGTCCAAGCTGATCTACGTGACTCCAGAGCCCCATCATTCTGGGCGGACTGCCTCCAGAGAGATGGTCGGGGACAACCAGAATGAGGACTCTCCTCCACCCAGACTCTTTTTCTACCCTTCCCCTCCCCCACCTGTGGCTGCCAAGAGACACAATTGAGCTGGCAAATGGAGGCTACCACAAGGAATGGAACTCAGACCTTTCCTTTTGGGGTCCTGCAGCAAATTGAGGGGTACTCAGACTGTGAGCTCCCTGCTCACTGGCCCTCTTAGTGCTGCTTGCCTGGTGACTCTACTGGAGCAGGGGATGCCTCAAGGTGGAAGGATATTGAACCAGCTTGGGCACCCTGTGGAACTCAGTACTATCATCCTTCTCCCTGGCATGGTCAGGGATTGATCTCCAGGCCACATTCTTTATATCCAGGTCTCGATCACATTCCCCAGGGGCACAGAGAGGATATTTGTGAATTAATCTCAGGAGGTGTGGGTGCCTACAGGGGCAGATCAAGGGGGAGAGTCCAGCGTGGGTCCTAACTTAGGTATGCTCATGGGGCATCCCTCCTCTCACAGGAGGGTTGGGCTCCCAGCTCAGGCTGGGATACTGGGCAGGGAACCTCTCAACCCACATCACAGTCATGGGGGAGCTTGGCTGGCTTGAGGTCCTGCCTGACAGCAGAGGCCTAGGGGAAAACATGGAATAGGGGAGTGTGGAAAGGAGCAAGGTCTGCCACAGACTACCAGATTGTGGGTCTCAGCACCATCTCCACACACAGACTTTCTGATTGAGTGGGGCCACTTCAGCCCCTCCCTGGCAGCTTTCCCCTGAGATGGGGAGAAGACCTTTGACCTCTACCAATGCAGATCCCTTACCAGCATTTGTGGAGCTTGAGGGCAACCTCACCCAACCTAGCCCCACCCAACCTTATTCTGCCAACTGCCTCTGCTGTGGTGGAGAATAAAGACTCACCTGGAAGTTCTAGGGCCGCACTCACCACTTGGTGCATTAGAGTGCTTCTCCTGAGGAACTAGAGCTGGTCCAGGACCCCAAAACAACATTGCAGCTTGTTCCTACCCTAAGGGTCACCTACTGACAGGGAGGTCAATTTGTACACCCTTTGACTCCATTTACTGACTCATCATACAGGGTATGGTCAATTCTAACCCACAAGCACCACCTACTGGCTCACAGATTAATATGGGCATGTCACTATCTAAACAAAACAAAATCCGAAAGAAGCAACAATTGCTCCAGAAGAGAAGGAATCAGTGAAAGCACTCTGGAAGTATGAAGAGTCAAAGCAAAAGAGTACCCCCAAAAGAGAACAACAGCTCTCTAGCAATGGATACCAGACAAAATCAGAATATTGAAATGACAGATGAAGAATTTTGAACATGGATTATAAGGAAGTTCAATGAAATGCAAGATAAAATGGAAACCCAACACAAAGAAACTGCAAGGACAATACAGAAAATGATTTTAAAAACTAATGAAAGAAATTGAAATAATAAAGAAAAATCAAATAGAATTTCAGGAAATGAAAAATTCATTCAAGAAAGGATAAAACATAGTGGAAATTCTTAAGAATAGGTTAGATTAGGGAGAAGAAAGAATCTTAGAGCTTGAAAATGCCTTTGAATTAAACAAGTCAGTCATAGAGATAGAGCAGAGAAATAAAGGGAATGACCAAAGCCTACAAGAAATATGAGATTATGTGAAGAGACCTAACATAAGACCTAACATAATAGCTCTCCCTGAAGATGAAGAATAAAATACACAAGAGTTGGAAAATCTACTTGAGGGAATAATTGAGGAAATTTCCCTGACCTTGACAGAAATCTACATATCTAGATACAAGAAGCTCAAAGAACTTCTGAGAGATTCATCATAAAGAGGCAAACACCCTGACACATAGTCATCAGACCAGCCAAAATAAACATGAAAGTGCCTCTCCTATGAGTGATAAGATGAAAGCATTATGCAACTTACAAAGGAAAACCCATCAGACTAACTGCAGAATTCTCAACTGAGACCTTACAAGCCAGAAGGGATTGGGGGCCCCATTCTCAGTCTTCTCAAATGGAATAATGGCTAGCCTAGAATTTTTTGTATACTGCAAAACTAAGTTTCTTCTATGATGAAAAATAAAGACTTGCTCAGATAAGCAAATGCTGATGGAATTTGTCAAGACAAGGCTGGCCCTGCAGGAAGCACTCAGAACTGCATTATACATGAAGCAGCATGGTAGACACACACCAGTGTAAAATAACCCACAAGCTAAAGGTCAAAAGCCAGATACCATAATGACTCAAGAGATAAAACAAAGAAACAAAGTTCTACTCAACACAATGAACAGAAATATGCCTGACTTATAATTCATTCAATAAATGTGAATGGCTTGAATACCCCACTGAAGAGACATAGGCTGGCTGAATGTTTAAGTATTATAAATACAAGCCAAGTTTCTGCTGTGTCCAGAAAATACACCTAACCCACAAGGACTCATTCAGACTCAAGGTGAAGGGATGGAAAACAATGGTTCACACAAATAATAAAAGATAGCTGGTGTAGCAGTTCTTATATCAGATAACATAGTTTTCAAATCAATAAAAGTAATAAAAAACAAGGATGGTCATTATACAATTCTAAAGGGAGCAATTCAACAAGAAGACAGCAATTCTAAATATTTATGCACCTAACACAGGTGCTCCCAGATTCATAAAGCAAATGCTACTTTATCTAAACAAAATGATAAATAGCAGCACCATAATAGCTGGGGACTTCAACACCCCTCCGACAGAATAGAACAGATCCTCCAAACAGAAAATAAACAAAGAAAAATTAGGCCTAACAGACATTTACAAATATTCTACCTGAAAAACATGAAATATATGTTTTTCTCATCAGCTCCTGGGACATTGTCTAAGATTGATCACAACCTAGGCCAAGACATGTCTCCACAAATTTAACAAAATAGAAATCATACCATACATCTTCACAGACCACAGTGGAAAAAAATTAGAAGTCAACTCCAACAGAAACGCTCAACTCTACACAAAGTCATAGAAACTGTTAATAAAAAACCTACTGCTGAATGATAGCCAGCTGAAGGAGGAAATTAATATGGAAATCAAAAGATTCTTGGAACTAAATGACAAAGGAGGATACAAGTTATCAAAAATCTGTGGGATACAGGTAAAACAGTCTTGAGAATAAAATTCATAGTCATAAATGCCTACATCCAAAACACAGAGAAATCAAAAATCAATAATCTAATGAATCATCTCAAAGAACTGGAAAAGGATTACCAATCAAATTCTAAACCAAGAATAACAAAAGAAATAACCAAGATTAGAACAGAACTAAAGGAAATTGAAAACAAAAGAACTATACAGAAGATTAATGAAATAAAAAGTTGGTTCTTTGAAAAGATAAACAAAATTGACATGTCTGTTGCTAGATTAACCAGAAGCAGAAAAGAAAGGACTCTAATAAGTTCAATAAGGAATGAAAAAGAAGAACTCACAACTGATATCATGGAAATACAAAATATCATCTCTGAATACTACAAAAACCATTACGCATACAGACTGGAAAATGTGGAGGAAATGGACAAATTGTTAGAAACACACAGCCTCCCTATGCTCAATCAGGAAGGCATAGAATCCCTGAACAGAACAATATCAAGTTCCAAAATTGAAGCAGCAATGAAAAGCCTTCCTAAAAAGAAAAGTCACAGACAAGATGGTTTCACACCTAAATTTTACCAGACCTACAAAGACAAACTGCCACCTATCCTGCAGAAATTATTCCAGAACTTTGAGAAGGAAGGAATCCTCCCCAACACACTTTATGAAACCAACATCAACTTATACCAAAGCCAGAAAAGCACTCATGAGAAAAAGAAAACTACAGACTAATATCCCTTATGAATATAGACGCAAAATCTCAATAAAATCCTAGCAATCTGAATTCAGCCATTCATCAAAAAAGATAATCCATCAAGACCAGTGGGATTCAACCTAGAGATGCAGAGATGGTTCAACATATGCAAGCCTATAAATGTAATTCACCAAATAAGTAGAGGTAGAAACAAAGACCATATGATCCTCTTAATAGATGGAGAAAAATCATCTGACAGAATTCAGCACCCTTTTATGATAAGAACACTTAGCAAAACAGGCATAGACAGGACTTACCTTAAAATGATAAAAGTCATATATGACAAACCCGCAGTCAACATCATACTGAATAGGGAAAAATTGAAAGCATTCTCGCTTAGAACTAGAACCAGACAAGGTTGCCCTCTATCATTATTTATATTTAACATAGTGCTGGAATTCCTAGCCAGAGTAATCAGACAAGAGAAGGAAATCAAGGGTATCCAAATGGGAGCAGAAGAGGTCAAACTATCACTCCTTGTTGATGTTATAATCTAGAAAACCTCAAAGATTCTGCCAAGAGACAACTGGAATTGATAAATAAATTCAACAAGGTGTCAGGTTACAAAATCAATGTACATAAATCAGTAGCCATCCTATATGCCAACAACAATCAAGCTGAGAACCAAATCAAAGACTCAATACTTTTCACAATAGCAAAAAAGAATAAAATACCTAAACATAAAATACCTAAAAAAGGTATTTTATGCTTTATAAAAAAGCATAAAATACCTAAGAATATATTTAACTAAGGAGATGAAAGACCTCTATAGGGAGAACAATGAAACACTAAGGAAGGAACTAGCAGACGATGTAAACAGATGAAAAACCATACCATGCTTATGGACTGGCAGAATCAATATTGTTAAAATGTCTATACTACCCAAAGTGATCTACAGATTCAATGTAATCCTTATTAAAATACTAACATCATTTTTCTTAGATTTATAAGAAATAATTCTACACTTTGTATGGAACCAGAGGAGACCTTGTATAGCCATTGCAACCTTAAGCAAAAAGAACACATTGGGAGACATCAATTTACCAGACTTCAAGTTATACTATAAGGCTATAGTAACCCAAACATCATGTTACTGGCACAAGAACAGATATGTAGACCAATGGAACAGAACTGATAACACAGATATAAAACCATCCTCATAACCATCTGATCTTTGACAAAGTAGACAAATACATACACTGGGGAAAAATCCCTATTCAAAAATGGCACTGAGAAAATTGGACAGCCACATTTAGAAGATTGAAACAGGATCTGCACCTCTCACCACTCACAAAAATCAACTGATAATGGCTAACACACTTAAATCTAAGGCATGAAACTATAAGAATTCTAGAAGAAAATGTTAGAAAAACTCTTACAGATATCATGCTAGGCAAAGAATGTATGAATAAGACCCCACAAGCAATCACAGGAACAAGAAAAATGAATAAATGGGACCGATCAAATTAAAAAGCCTCTGCATGGGCAAGGAACTATCATTAGAATGAATAGACAGCCTACAGAATGGGAGAAAATATTTGCATATTATACATCTGATAAATGGCTGATAACTAGAATCTATATACAACTCACGAAAATCAGCAAGAAAAAATTGAACAACCTATTAAAAAGTGGGCAAAGGACATGAATGAAAAGTTTTCAAAAGATAGACTAATGAAACATGAAAAATGAAAAGAAACATTAAAAAATGCTCAACATTTCTAATTATCAAGGAAATACAAATAAAATGTGGTATATGTATACCATGGAATACTATTCAGCTTTAAGAAACAATAGTGATATAGCACATTTTGTATTTTCCTGGATAGAGCTGGAACCCATTCTACTAAGGGAAGTATCCCAAGAATGGAAAAATAAGCACCACATGTACTCATCATCAAATTGGTATTAACTGATCAACACCTAAGTGCATATTTATCAGGCAGATGGAAGTAGGGAGGAGGGGATGGGTATATACATACTTAATGAGTGTGATGTGCACCGTCTAGAGATGGACATGCTTGAAGCTCTGATTTGGGGGTGGGGGACAAAGGCAATATATGTAATCTAAACATTTGTACCCCCATAATATGCTGAAATAAAAAAATAAAATTAGAATGTATAATAAATATTTAAATAACAAAAAAATCACAATGAGATATCACTTAAGTTCAGTGCGAATGGCTTTTATCAGAAAGTCCCCAAACAACAAATGTTGACGTGGATGTGTAGAGATAGGAACACTCATACACTGCTGGTGGGACTACAGACTAGTACAACTTCTAGGGACAGTAGTATGGAGATGCCTCAAAGGACTAAAAGTAGGCCTACCATTTATTCCAGCAATCCTACTACTGGGTATTTACCCAATGGAAAAAAGACATTCTATAAAAAAGACATCTGCACTCAAATGTTTATAGCAGCATGATTCACAATTGCAAAGATGTGGAAACAACCCAAGTGCCCATCATTACATGAGTGGATTAATTAAATGTGGTATACATATAATGTGGAGTACTAATCAGCCATAAAAAATGGTGAACTACATCTTTTATCATCTTGGATGGAGCTGGAGCTCATTCTTCTAAGTGAAGTATCCCAAGAATGGAAAAACAAACACCACATGTACTCACCATTAAATTGGTACTAATTGATCAAAACTTATGTGCACATATGGAAGTAGCATTCATTGGGTGTCGGGCATGTGGGAGGGGGACGTAGGGATGTGTATAGTCACACATAACCGGTGTGCTGTGCACTGTCTGGGGGATGGACAAGCTTGTAGTCCTGACTCGGGCAGTGCAAACGCAATGTATGTAACTGAAGTGTTTGCACCCCATAATATTCTTTAAAAAATTGCAAAAAAAAGAGCAATCCCATATTTTCAGTAACTGTTTATTCATTTATGTTTGAGATGGGTTTTGTCTTTATTTTTTATCCATGGTGCCAAACACAGTGCCCAGTACTTTATTGATATTACACATTTTTCTTTTGAGCTCAAATGGCTTAGCAAATATGCACATCTTATCAAATAATATTCACCTTCCTATTTACCTTTCCTGATTTTCCTCATTTGTTTGTGTGGATTCATGTGACATCATTTTCCCATTTTAGTACAGTTTTGTTATCACCCTCAAAAAAATATATTGTTAACTGTAATCCCTGTATTGTGCTACAAACACTAAATCTTATTCCTTTTATCTAACTGTATTTTGTACCCATTAACCAGCCCCTTTTAATCCCACCTCCCCACTACTGCCAAGAGTATACATTGGAGAAAGGACAGTCTCTTTAATAAATGGTGCTAGGAAAACTGGATACCTGTATGCAGATATACAAGCCTCTCATCATATACAAAAATCAAACAAAAATGGATTAAAGACTTAAATGTAAGACCTGAAATGATGAAACTACATCTGGCAGTTTCTTGAAAGAAAATGCAATTACCGTATGATCCAGCAATCACATTCATAACATGAAAGCTTGAGTTTATATACACTGTACATGAATGTAATAGCCTCAAACTGAAAACTAAACCAGGTATCTTTCAGTGGTTGAATGGTTAAACAAATGCTGGTGCATTCATAACATTGAATACTACTCAGCAATAAAAGGAATGGACTATATATATAACAACTTTGATGAACGTCTAGAGAATTACACTAAGTAGAAAAAAAGCCAATCCCATATGTTTATATACTGTATGATTCTAGTTATATAACATTTTGAAAAGATAAAATTTTAGAAATGAAGAACAAATTAGTCATTTCCAGGGGTCAATAGCTGGTGAGCAGAGGTAGGTGGTAGATGTGTCTATAAAATGGCAATAGGATAAATCTCTGTGCTGGTGGAACTGTTCTCTATCTGGACTGTACCAATGTGGATATCCTCATTGTAATATTGTAGTTTTGAAAGATGTTAGCATTGGAGGGAACTGGATAAAGAGTACACAGGATCTCTCTGTATTATTTCTTATAACTGCATGTATATGTAAAATATTTTGATATATATGTCAAAGTAAAAAGTTTAAATAAAAAAATGCAAGATGTTGACCATTGTACATAAAAATGGAATGAATTGTAGGAACATTTCTCCAAGGCAAAGAGCAAATCCTGTGACGTAGTGTGAAAAGCTCCTTGCTTGTGCAGTCACCAGTAAACTACAAGAGAGGAGGGAATTACATTGTTGAAATATAGGAAGGTTTGCCTAAATGGAGTTGACCTGCATCACTGTGGGTATGTGGTGGTCTGATGGTAGTTATGGAAAAAGCCAGGGTTCAACAGTTTTGAAATTTGGAGACCCACCTAAGGGAATCATATAGTCCTATTTCAGTCTGCACAACATCAAAGGGACTAGTGGGCAGTGATGTGAGTGGGAACTCTGGATGCTAATCTTTCCATACTTCTCTTATGAAGCCCACAAGAATAAGATTATCAACTTCAATAGTATTCCACATAGATGAGACTTGGGGAAAATCCACCTGAGAAAATGCATTCCAGCCAGTAGAGAAGATGTGATCAAATTTAAAGATTGGAAGAGCCACTTCACACTCCCATTTGGCAGAAATGTTTCAGGTGACTTCAAATATAAACCTATGTTGTTTACTCACTTTGGACTAACACACAATTAACCATAGGAACAGTCTTTCAGGTCTTTGGCCACTCATAAGAAGAGCCATTTCTCTACTTCATAGCTTTAGAGACATAATCACTTACAAGGTTTGCTTCTAAACAAACCACAAACTGCCAATCTTTACAATCCTCCAAATCTCCAACTTTAGTTAGCACTCAAGAGAGTAAGTTGGCTGTAGAGAGAGAAAGTGAGAGCCTTTCTGGGAAAAAACAAGAGCCCCTAAATGACAAGAGAGCTTTCCAGAATGAGAAACCACAGCTGTAACATGGGTCTGGGCAGGCCTCTGCTGATGTGGGGCTACATATACAGAACCTAGAATTCCTGACACAGCTACTTTTTCTCCCAAACTACTGTGAGTGCTCTCCAGCTTTGTGGGAGAGTTATCCTAGACATCACTGAAAAAGGAGAAATCTACAAACATATTGCTGGGCTGGAAAGAAAGGTTTTTGGCAATAGGAAATTTGGCTTAAGCAAGGAAAAATGCATTGGACACTTCTTTGTCATCTCATAGGACTTTTGACAAGGGTTTGGAATCCTACTCAGTATTAAGAAATAAAAAGGGGACAAAGACCTTCCCCCATCCTGGATATAGGCCTCCTCAGTGCCAAATGACACAAAAGCTCTCTTCTCTAAACTTTAAAAATATGCTTCTCCCATTGAGATGAAATTCAGTCAGGTAACTTATATTTCTTTTGGAGATTGTGGTAGTGACTGTGATATCACTGATAATAACTATAAAGGGCAGTATTTTCTAAAGATATTTTGAGTAAAATGTGTCTAATGTCAAATAAGTCTGTGAGAGTCTGTATTATTTACTATTTAAATAGCAAATAAAAGGCCTGGGAGAGGTACACCATTTAGAATACCCTGTAACTAGGTAACAATAAAAAAACTATTATTGAAAAAACAATCCTGTGTAAATTTGTTTAATTGGCTTGTCAAAAACTTATTTGTGGGATACAGCAAAAGCATATCTGAGAGGAAAACTAATAGCAATAAATGCTCACATCCAAAAAACAGAAAGATTAGACAACGACAACCTAATGAATAGACTCAAGGAATTGGAAAAAGAAGAGCAAACCAATTCCAATACTAACAGAAGAAAAGAGATATCTAAGATCAAAGCTCAACTAAATGAAATAGAGAACAAGAGAATTATATGGAAGATCAACAAAACCAGAAGCTGGTTTTTTGAAAAGATCAACAAAATTGATGGCCCTCTGGCTAGGCTGACAATAACTCAAAGGGAAAGGACTCTAATAAACTCAATAAGAAATGAAAAAAGAGAGATCACAACAGACTCTACAGAAATACAAAACATTATGTTTGACTACTATAGAAATCTATATGCCTCAAAACTACAGAATGATGATGAAATGGTCAGATTCCTGGACTCATATAACCTCCTTAACTTCACCCAGGAGGTAACTGAGTTCTTGAACACACCAATCACAAGCTCAGAAATTGAAGCAGTAATTAAAAACCTCCCCAAACGGAAAAGTCACAGGCCAGATGGCTACACTTCAGAGTTCTACCAAACATACAAAGATAAACTCACACCTATTCTACAGAAACTATTCCACACCATTGAGAAGGATGGTATTCTTCCTAACTCATTCTATGAAGCCAATATCACCCTGATACCAAAGCCAGGAAATGATGCAACACAAAAAGAAAATTACAGACCAATATCCCTCATGAACATAGATGTAAAAATCCTAAATAAAATTTTACCAAATAGAATTCAGCAGCACATCAAAAAAATAATTCACCATAACCAGGCGGGCTTTATTTCAGGGATGCAAGGCTGGTTCAACATACGCAAGTCTATATATGCAATTCACTGTATAAATAAAATCAAGAACAAAGACCTTATGATTCCGTCAATAGATGCAGAAAAATCATTTGACGAAGTCCAACATACCTTTATGATAAAAACTATTAACAAAATAGGCATAGATGGCCCATACCTTAAATTTATCAAATTCATTTATGACAAACCAACTGCTAATATCATTCTTTTTTTTTTTTTTTTTTTTTTTTTTTTTTTTTTGAGACAGAGTCTCACTTTATTGCCCAGGCTAGAGTGAGTGCCGTGGCGTCAGCCTCGCTCACAGCAACCTCAAACTCCTGGGCTCAAGCAATCCTGCTGCCTCAGCCTCCCAAGTAGCTGGGACTACAGACATGTGCCACCATGCTCGGCTAATTTTTTCTATATATATATATTAGTTGGCCAATTAATTTCTTTCTATTTATAGTAGAGATGGGGTCTCGCTCTTGCTCAGGCTGGTCTCGAACTCCTGAGCTCAAACGATCCGCCCACCTCGGCCTCCCAGAGAGCTAGGATTACAGGCTTGAGCCACCGTGCCCAGCCGCTAATATCATTCTAAATGGGGAAAAATTGAAATTATTCCCTTTTTGAACCGGAACTAGACCAGGATGCCCACTTTCTCCCCTCCTATTCAACATCGTGCTCGAAGTCCTGCTTATAGCAATCAGGAAAGAGAGGGATATTAAGGGCATCCAAGTCGGAGCAGATGAGATCAAACTCTCATTCTTCGCTGATGATATGATATTACACCTAGAAAACGCCATGGATTCATCCAAGAGACTCCTAGACTTGATAAATGAATTTGGTAAAGTTTCAGGGTATAAAATCAATATAAACAAATCAGAAGCATTCATATATGCCAAGAACCATCAAGCAGAAACTCAAATCAAAAACGCAATACTCTTTACTATAGCCCCAAAGAAAATTAAATACCTAGGAGTATACTTAACGAGAGATACGAAAGATTTATACAAGGAGAACTATGAAACACTAAAAAAAGAAATTGCAGATGATTTAAACAGATTGAAAAATCTACCATGTTCATGGCTTGGTAGAATCAATATTGTTAAAATGTCAATATTAACTAAGTTGATCTACAGAATCAATGCAATCCCCATCAAAATACCACCAGCATTCTTTACAGATCTAGAAACAATAGTTCTTAGCTTTGTATGGAACCAGAGAAAACCACGTATAGCCAAAGCATTCTTAAGTAAAAAGAACAAACTGGGAGGCATCAGTCTTCCTGACTTCATCAGTCTTCCTGACTTCAAGTTGTACTAAAAGCAATAATAGTTAAATCTGCCTGGTACTGGCACAAGAACAGAAACATTGATATCTGAAATAGATATGAGATACCAGAAATGAAACCATCTGTATATGGTAACCTAATCTTTGATAAAGCAGACAAAAATATACCACGGGGAAAAGATTCTGTCTTCAATAAATGGTGCTGGGAAAACTGATTAGCAACATGCAGAAGAGTGAATCAGGATCCCAACCTCTCACCTCTCACAAAAATTCACTGAAGATGGATAACAGACCTAAACCTAAGGCATGAAACTTTAAGAATCCTAGAAGAAGATATTCGGAAAACCCTATCAGATATTGGTCTAGGCAATGAATTTATGAGGAAGACCCCCAAGGCAATCATCGCCGCATCAAAAATAAACAAATGAGATCTGATCAAATTAAAAAGTTTCTGCACTGCCAAGGAAACGATCATCAGAGCAAATAGACAACCCACAGAGTGGGAGAAAATATTCACTCTCTACATTTCTGCTAAAGGTCTAATAACAAGAAGCTATCTAGAACTTAAAAAAATAAACAAGAAAAAATCAAACAACCCCATCAAGAAACGGGCAATGGAAATGAACAGAAACTTCTCCAAAGAAGACAGAATAATGGTGCAAACATATAAAAAAAAAGTTCAACATCTCTAATCATTAAAGAAATGCAAATCAAAACCACAATGAGATATCACCTAACCCCAGTGAGAATGGCCTGTATCAAGAAATCCCAAAACAACAAATGCTGGCGAGGATGCAGAGAGACAGGAACACTCTTACACTGCTGGTGGGACTGCAAATTACTGCAACCTTTGTGGAAAAGAATTTCAAGATACCTCAAACATCTAGAAATAGAAATACCATTCGATCCAGCAATAGCATTGTTAGGCATCTACCCAAAAGAACATAAGTCACTCTATTATAAAGACATCTGCACCCGAATGTTTATGGCAGCACAATTCACTATTGCATGATCATGGAAACTACCCAAGTGCCTGTCAAATCATGAGTGGATAACTAAAATGTGGTATATGCTCACAATGGAATATTACTCAATCCTAAGAAACGACAGTGAGCTAGCACCATTTATGCTATCCTGGATTAACCTTAAGCCCGTAATAGAAAGTGAGACAATGCAAGATGTGGAAAATGGGCTACACATCTACTCGCCATCAAATTGGTACTGACTGACTAAAACTATGGTGCTCAAAAAAACGGTAGTGTTCAACAGGGATTTAGGGGGGGAGACCCACATCTTAAGGATGTGGCGAGCATTGTGTGGGGGAAGGGATTACCTCTATCCCTTTTTAGGGAGAGGCAAAGATATACACTGTAACCAAAATATCTAAAAAAAAATCTGTTATGGGAAGGTGGGCAGGTGGAAGGTGGGAGGTGGGGAAGGGTATATACTTACATGGTGGGTGCGGTGCACACCACCTAAAGGCTGGACATGCTTGAAGCTCTGGCATAGCAGGGTGGGGGAGGGGGGGCAAGATAAGTAATCATAACAATATTTGTACTCCCATAATATGATGTAATAAAAGAAAAAGAGACAAAAAAAAGTATTTGATCACACAACCCTGTCAAGGTATAATTTTCAAAAAGTTAAAAAATCATGACAATAATACAAGTATAGTGAGCCTATGTCAAAAATTTGTTTAACACAAAAATTTATTTAACTTATTAATGAGGGTATCAATAGGATGGTAAAACTATTTCAAAGAAAGAACTGAAAGACTGCTATATGCACTGAAAGAAAGAATGCTGAAATACCATTTCTAAATTCCTGAAAAAGAAAACAGATATGTATCCTGTGGGGCAATAGAACTAACTGTTGGGTTTATTTTTTTCACTGTACAAACATTATTTGCATTTCTACTGAGCAAAAATCATCAGCAACTTCTACAAGTTAACAAGTAACCACACAGAATCTTTTCCTTTATCAACAGTAATTAGACAATTAAACAATGGTATGTTCCTCTACAAAAATGGTTCTCAAAGTGTGCTCCTTAGACCAGCAGCACCAGAATCACTTGGAATCTTGTTAGAAATAAAATTTCCTTTTTTTGTTTCAGTATATTATGGAGGTACAAATGTTAAGGTTACGTATATTTCCCAAGCAACCCTCCCCCCTCCAGTCAGAGCTTTAAGTGTGACCATCCAACAAATGTTGCACATCTCACTCATTATGTTTGTATATACCCATCCCCTCCTCCTCCCTCCTAACTTCCCGACACCCAGTAAATGTAATTCCTATATGACCATTAGGTATTGATCCATTAATACCAATTTGATGGTGAGTACATGTGGTGCTTGATTTTCCATTCTTGAGATACTTCACTTAGTAGAATGGGTTCCAGCTTTATCCAGGAAAATACAAGATGTGCTATATCACCATTGTTTCTTAAAGCTGAATAGTACTCCATGGCATACTTACACCATATTTTATTAATCAACTCATGTATTGATGGGCATTTGGGTTGTTTCCACAACTTGGCAATTGTAAAATGTGCTGCTATGAACATTCGAGTGCAAGTGGCTTTTTTGTGGAGTGTCATTTGATCTTTTGGGTACATGCCCAGTAGTGGAATTGCTGGATCAAATGGTAGATCTACTTGTATCGCTTTAAGATATCTCTATATTGCTTTCCACAGAGGTTGAACTAGTTTGCAGTCCCACACAGAGTATAGGAGTGTTCTTATCTCTCTGCATCCACGCCAACATTTATTGTTTGGAGACTTTTTGATAAAGGTCATTCTCACTGGAGTTAAGTGATATCTCAGTGCAGTTTTGATTTGCATTTCCCTGATGATTAGAGATGTTGAGCATTTTTTCATATGTCTGTTGGCCATTATTCTGTCTTCTTTTGAAAAGTTTCTATACATGTCCTTTGCCCACTTTTTGATAGGGCTGTTTGATTTTTTCCTTGCTGATTTTCCTGAGTTCTAAATAGATTCTAGTTATCAGCCCTTTATCAGATGTGCAGCTTGCAAAAATTTTCTCCCATTCTGTGGGTTGTCTGTTTGTTCTCTTGACAGTTTCTTTGGATGTACAGAAGCTTTTTAATTTGATCAGGTCCCATTTATTTATTTTTGTTGCTGCTGTGATTGCCTTTGGGGTCTTCTTCATAAATTCTTTGCCTAGGCCAATGTCTAGAAGAGTATTTCCAACATTTTCCTCTAGAATTCTAATAGTTTCACACCTATGGTTCAAGTCTGTTACCCAGCGTGAGTTGATTTTTCTGAGAGGTGAAAAGTGTTGGTCCTGTTTCAGTCTTCTACTTGTGGCTACCCAGTTTTCCCAGCACCATTTATTGAATAAGGATTCTTTTCCCCAGTGAATGTTTTTGTCTGCTTTGTCAAAGATTAGATGGTTTTATGAAGATGGTTTTATATCTGGATTCTCCATTCCGTTCCACTGGTCAATGCCCCTGTTCTTGTGCCAGTCACAAGCTGCATTAATTACTATAGCCTTGTAGTATAGTTTGAAGTCTGATAAATTGATATGTCCTATTTTGTTTTTATTGCCTAGGATTGCTTTTACTATACAGGGTCTTCTCTGGTTCCATACGAAGCATAAAATTATTTTTTCTATATCTGTGAAAAATGATGATGATATTCTAATAGGCATTGCATTGACTCTGTAGATTAGTTTGACTAGTATAGACATTTTAACAATGTTGAGTCTGCTGACCCATGAGCATGGTATGTTCTTCCACCTGTTTACATCCTCTGCCTTTTCCTTCTTCAGTGTTTCATAGTTATCCCTCTAGAGGTATTTTACCTCCATAGTCAAATATATTCCTAGGTACTTTATTTTCTTTGTTGCTATTTTGAAGGGAATTGAGTCTTTGATTTGGTTCTCACTTGTACTGTTGTTGGCATATATGAATGCCTCTGATTTCTGTGTATTGATTTTGTATCCTGAGACTTTACTAAATTCATTTATCAATTCAAGGAGTCTCCTGGTTAAATCCTTGGGGTTTTCTAGGTATAATACCATGTCATCGGCAAACAGTGAAAGTTTGATCTCCTCTGCTCCCATTTGGACACCCTTAATTCCGCTCTCTTGTCTGATTGCCATAGCAAGGACTTCCAGCACTATGTTGAATAGAAGTGGAGATAGTGGGCAACCTTGATTATTCCAGTTCTAAGTGGGGATATTTTCAATTTTTCCCCATTCAGTATGATATTGGCTGTGGATTTGTCATATATGGCTTATATCATTTAGATAAGCCCCCGTCTATGCCTATTTTGTTGAGCATTCTTATCATAAAAGAGTTTTTAATTTTGTGAAATTCTTTTTCTACATCTATTGAGAGGATCATATGGTCTTTGTTTTTAATTCTGTTTACATGGTGAATTACATTAATAGATTTGCATATGTTGAACCATCCCTGCATCCCCGGGATGAAGCCCACTTGGTCATGATGGATTATTTTCTTGACAAGCAACTGGATTCGATTGGCTAGGATTTTGTTCAGAATGTTTACATCTATATTCATAAGGGATATTGGTCTGTAGTTTTCTTTTTTTGTTGCATCCTTTCCTGGTTTTGGTATCAGAGTTATGTTCACTTCATAAAAGGTGTTGGGGAGGTTTCCATCCTTCTCGATGTTGTGGAGTAATTTCTGCAGGATAGGTACCAGTTCTTCTTTGTAAGTGTGGTAAAATTCAGGTGTGAAAACATCTGGACAAGAACTTTTGTTTTTAGGAAGTTTTGTTATTGCTGTTTCAATTTCGGTACTTGATATTGGTCTGTTCAGGAATTCTATTTCTTCCTGGTTGAGCCTAGGGAGACTGTGTGTTTCTAAGAAATTGTCAATTTCCTCCACATTTTCCAGTTTGTGTGAAAAAAGGTTTTTGTAGTATTCCTAAATTATTTCTTATATCTCCATGCATCAGTTGTGATTTCTCCTTTATTGTTCATAATTGAGCTTATTAGATATTTTTCTTTTCTGCTTTTCATTTGCCTAGCTAAAGGTCTGTCAATTTTGTTTATTTTTTCAAAGAAACAACTTTATGTTTTATTAATCTTCTGTATAGTTTCCCTGTTGTCAGTTTTGTTTAGTTCTGATTTGATCTTAATGATTTCACTTCTTCTGCTGGGTTTTGGGTTGGTCTGTTCTTCTTTTTCCAGCTGTTTGAGATAATGCATTCAGTTGTCTATTTGTGATCTCTTCAACTTTTGGATATAGGCATTTATGGAAATAAACTTTCCTCTCAGGACTGCTTTAGCTGTGTCTCACAGGTTTTGATAACTTGTGTCTCCTTTGTCATTTAGTTCAAAGAATCTTTTGGTTTCCATCTTGATTTCCTCATTTGTAAGTGATCATTCAGCAGAAGGTTGTTTAGTTTCCATGACTTTGTGTAGAAATGAGTGTTCCTGTTAGGGCTGATTTTTACACTTATTCCATTGCTATCTGAAATGATAAATAGTATAATTTATATTTTTTAAAATTTTTTGAGACATGCTTTGTATCCTAAATATGGTCAATCTTAGAGAATGATCCATGAGCTGATGAGAAGAATGTATATTCAGTGGTTTTAGGGTAGAAGGTCATATAAATGTCAGTCAGGCCCATTTGTTCTAGAGTTCTGTTTATGTCCATTATTTCTTTGTTGATTATCTGTCTAGAGGATCTGTCCTGTGCTCTCAGTGGGGTGTTAAGTCTCCAGATGGTATGGTGTTGTTGTTTATCCATTTGTTTAGATCAAGTAGAGTTTGCTTTATGAATCTGGGTGTTCCTAGGTTGGATGCATACATATTTACAATTGTTATGTCTTCTTGTTGAACTGTACCCTTCACCATTATATAGTGACCTTCTTTGTCTTTAATTACTTTTGTTTGTTTAAAAACTAAGCTGTCTGTAATCAGCACCACCACGTCAGCTTTCTTTTGCTGTCTGTTTGCTTGACATATTGTTCTCCACTCCTTATCTGTAGTCTTCCTGCATCCTTCCAGGTTAGATGTGTTTCCTGAAGGCAGAATGTACTTGGTTGTATTATTTATCCATTCTGCCAGCCTATCTTTGAGTGGGGAGTTCAAGCCATTCACATTTATTGAGATAACTGATAGGTGGGGCAGATTTCTGTTCATTATGTTGGGTTGAACTTTGTTGCTTTGTTTTCTCTCTTGAGCCATTGCTTTATCTGGCCTTCGATCTTCAGCTTTTAAGTGGATTTACATTCATGAATGTCTATTGTGCTGATCTGTCGGTAACACTGTTTTGAGTACTTCTTGAAGGGCTGGTCTTGTCTTAGTGAATTCCCTCAGTCTTTGCTTATCTGAGAATGTCTTGATTTCTCTTTCATATACAAAACTTAGTTTTGCAGGGAACAAGATTCTAGGCTGGGCATTATTCTGTTTTAGAAGAGTGAGAATGTGGCCCCAGTTTCTCATTGCTTGTAAGGTTTCAGTAGAGAGGTCTGGCATTATTCAGATTGGCTTTCCTTTGTATGTTACTTGCTTCTTTCATCTTACAGCTCATAGAAGGGCCTTTAGTTGATATTTGGGCCAATCTTATGACTGCATGTTGTGATGTCTTTCTGTTTGCATTGAATCTCCCAGGGGTACTTTGAGCTTCTTGAACTTGTATATCCAGATTTTTACCAAGGCCTGGGTAATTTTTCTCTATTACATCTTCAAATAGCTTATCCAACCCTTGAGTGTTTTCTTCTTCCCCTTCTGGTAACCCTATAACCCTCACATTAGGTTTCTTCACATAATCCCACATCTCTTATAGGCTTTGCTCTTTTCTCTTATTTCTCTGCTCTCTTTGGCTGACTTATTTTATTGGAAGGTGTTATCTTCAAACTCTGAGATTCTTTCTTCTGTTTGATCTTCCCTGTTATTGAGGCTTTCCACTGTGTTTTTTAGTTCCCTGAATTGATTCTTCATTTCCAGGAGTTCAGTTTGATTTGTCTTTATTATTTCAATTTCTTTAGTGAATTTTTGTTCCAGGTCCTGGAATCTTTTTGTTGTTTCTTTGTGTTGGTTATCCTGTTTTTCTTGCAAGTCATTGAATTTTCTTATGATCCATGATTGAAATTCTTCTTCTGTCATTTTTGTGGTCTGATTTTGGTTGATGTCCATTTCTAAGGGGCTGGTATTTCTCTTTGGGGTGTGCTTTCCGTTTGAGTCTTCATATTTGCAGAGTTTGTTCGCTGATTTCTTCCCTTCTGGATCAGTTGTTGCTTCTTACCTTTGGGTTTTCATTTGGATAATGACACACCCTGTTTAGTCTCTGAGCCAGTAGGTGGTGTTTGTGGGTGAGATTTGACCACACCCTGTATGATGAGTCAGTAGGTGCCATAAAAGGGTGTGCAGAATGACCTCCCTATCAGCATATGGCACTTGCTGGGAGGAGCAAGCTACACTGTTGTTTTTTGGGTCCTGTAAGCAGCTCTTGTTCCTCTGGAGAGACAGTCTAGTCCCTCAGGTGGTGGGTGGGGCCCTGGGACTTCCAGGTGTTTCCTTATTCTCCATCTCAGTGAGGGCTGGCCTGGGAGTGAGTCTGGCGGGAGCTGGGTTGGGTGCGCCTGCCCTCAAGCATCACAAATGCTATTAGCAGGGGTCAAAGTTCTGTTCTTTGCTTCTGGGAAAAGCTGTCAGGGAGGGGATGGAATGGCTCTGCTCAGTCAGAAATTCTGTGTTTGGGGGTTGGGTTGTCTCAGACCTGCAGTCTGGAGCAGACCTCGCTCCACTCCTTTCCACCCTCCCCAACTCTGCAGCTTCTCCTGGGCCTCTGCCAGCAGGCCAGACCTCACACCATCATGTCTCTCCTGGCTGTGATGCGGGCCGTGAGGTTCCCTGTGCAGGGTCGCTGCCTGGGCTGGGCACATGACTCCGCCTTGGAAGGAGGATTGCCCTCAAGCATACTGATCTGTCCCTGAAGGCATGAACACCTTAATAGACTCATTCACATATATCCCTTCTGTGCTCCGAGCAATGCGAGACCTGGGTGCACAGGATCTGGTCTGCAGGTCTGACCTCTGTGCCCTGGAATTCAATCCCTGACTCCACCAGGGAGAGGAGTGCCTGTCCCAATTCACCCACGGGTGTGCCAAGCTGGGTCAATGTCTCTCAGCCTCAGGATCTGCTCTGTTCTCCTAGAGTCACTGTGCCAGCAGCACCTGGGAGGGCTGGCGGGTAGGGAACTCACAGTCTGAGTACCCCTCAGTCAGCTGTAGGGCACCAAAAGGGAAGGTCCTGTTCCCTAGAGATGCCTCTGGCTGGTGGCTATATTGTCTTTCTTGGCAGCCACAGATAGGGAAGGGGGAGAGAAGAATGTAGCAATATGGCGCCTGCCAAGTGGCTTGGGTCTGTGCACACAGAGGTGCCCTGAGGGAGTTGGGAGCCTGGTGCTGTGTCTGCTACAGGCTTACCACTCACTGGCAGTGGCCATCTCTGGGCTGCTGTCCACAGATCTCTCCAACTGCTGGGGAGCACACCAGCAGTCTGAGATGCAAGGGAGGGGAAAGTTAACTGCTCCACCTACCCTTGCTGCTGGTCTCCAGGCAACTCAGGAGGTCTCTGCTTCCAGTTCTCCTCTGCAACCTTCTCCCGTGGAGTCTCCCATAGTCTCAGGTACCCCTCCTTCTGACTCTCGTGCAATGTATGTTTGTTTGCTTGCTTATTTCTTCTTCTGTCTTCTAAAATGTCTTTTTTGCAGAGACACTCTGGCTGGTGGTGTTTCTTTTCCGCCATTTTCTAGAAATGTAATTTCTTAAGCTCCACTCGAGAACTACTGAATCAGAAACTCTGGGATGGGGCACAGCACTCTGTCTTTTAACAGGCCCTCTAGGGGATTCTGAGTTTGAGAATCTAGAGATTCTAGATTATCATCTATAGAATCTAGAGAATTAATCCTCAGGCACTATGAGTATATTGCCAATACTTCAATATAACTTTACAAAGATATACAGTCATCCTTTTGCCTATTTCCAAATTTTGAATAATTTTCTTAGCCAACTTTTGAGTATCACACTTTGGAAATGGGAACGTACAATTAATAAAAACTATCCAGAGGTTTAGAAAAAGGAAGAAACTTTGTTGTTTTTTATTTTATCCTACTTCAAGTAATAAAGTTATGCCTTATCCACATCCTAACTCTTTTATTCCTCCCAAATCTCCCTCCTCCTCGAACATCTATAGACTTTAATTTATAGTTTAAACATTAGTTTAACACAGTTCTAATAGCTTTATGTGTGTTAATTCAACACACACACCTAATTGAAAACTATATTAAGGAAGCAATTGTGACTTAAGCCTCTCTTCCAATCAAAACTTTAATATAGTCACAGAATCATAGATTCAAGATTGGAAGGTAATTTAAACATCAAACTTATCTGGCTGAGTATACAATATTAGATAGAATTCCCTTCTCATCTGCAGTAGGCAGAATTCTAAGATGGTGACCCTAAATTCCCCCACCTCCCACCCCACAATGTAACACCCTGCATAATCACTGGGTAGTAAATATGATGGATTTTATGAACATTATTAGGTTATGTTATATAGCACAGTTGACCTTCAGACAGGGAGATTATCCAGGTGGCCCGACCTAATCACACAAGCCCATTAAATGCAGCTTCCTCTGACTGGTCACAGAAGAGGTGGTCAGAGGCTCAAAGCACAAGGATTTAACATGCCATAGTTCTCCTAAAGATGGAGGGGGCCACATGATAAGGAATGCAGACAGCTTCTAGGAGCTGATAGCATCCCCCAGGTGAAAACAAGCAAGGAGATGGAGACCTCGATCCCATAACCACAAGGAACTGAATTCTTCCAACAAAAATGAGCTTTGAAGTGAATTTTTCCCTAGAACCTCCAGATGAGAATTCAACCTGACTATCACCTTATTTCAGCCTTGTGATTTCATGAGAAGACAATCAGTTATGCTGTGCTTGGCTTCTGACCTACAGAATTGTAAGCTAATAACTACATGGTAGTTTAAGCTGCCACAGTTATAGTAAGTTGTTATGCAGCAACAGAAAACTAATATATCACTTTCTTAAGAGGTAAGTTAGTTTCTTCTTGAACACTTGGGGCAATAAGAAACTCACTCTTCATACCCCAGGGCGACCTGCACCCTTCACTCCTATAAGACAGCCCATTCCAACTTTGGACAGCTCTGACTTTTGGAGAGTCCTTGGTCATACTTAGCATCTACTCATCAATTTACCCTTTATCCCTTACAGCCATGTAATGCAACTCTGAGCTCACGTACATTTGTCTCCATACTTCCTTGTGCTGGTTCCGTCAGATAGTGATTTGAGCCCCATAATATCCTGGATGTAGTTTCCACAGTACCCAGGGAAGGATATCTTGACTCAAAGACCCCATCTATCTTTCAAGCCTGTGTTCATTCAAATACACCACATTTCACACCAGAGAAATTTGTCATCATTACTCGGCATCTGTATGGGAACATCAGAATAAGCTAGGTTGTGCTAGAGAAAGTGTCTGCAAACATTTTCTGGCTTTGAGAGCCATACAGTTCCTGTCACAACTACTCTGTCATGGTAGTGAGAAAGCAGCCTTAGACAATATGTAAATGAATGGGTACATTTGTGTTCTAATAAAACTTTATTTATAAAACAGGCTACAGGCTGGGTTTGGCCCACAGACTGTATGTAGTTGGCTACCCTTGCTCTAGAGGATTTTACATCAGCAATTAAATGCATAGCCTAGAAGCAGCATATATCCTTTTAACTCACAATTCACTGGCCAGAATTAAACATGTGGCCCCTCCCAACTACAGGGAGCAGGGAAGTATAATCTTCCTATGGTGACAAAAGGAGAAGAGTTATAAACACGTGGTGAATAATATAAATGACTGCCACACAGGGCATGTAGTAAAGATACATGTTTTCCTGCCTGTCTTCTCCACTACCAAGTAAACCCCTCAAGGGCACGGACCTTGTCTTATATAGAGAGCCAAACAGATGTAGCAGGTGTGCATAAATATATCTGATTGATTGATAAGGGAAAAGAGAAGCAAAAGAAAGGGAAAGGACTTACAAACAGGCCAATGGAGTGGTAATAGGGGAAGGGATTATCATTGTTGCTGGTGGTGATATTTATGGCAATTACATTGTTAAAAGTAGTGGTGATGTTTCTAATAGAGCAATCTATATTCTTATATTCACATTCCATTCACTCCTCAACTCATTTCAATCTGGCTTCTTCCTCCAACCTCCAATTCCCTGACACTATTCCTGCTATCATCACAAGTGATTCTCTATTTGCCAAACTCAATAGACATGTTGCTTAACCCTTATTTTACTGAACTTCTCTGCTATATGTGAAACCACCGAATGTTATCTCCCATGAATTTTCAACTTCATAGAACTCAGTGAAACAGCACTTTCATGGTTCTCCTCTGTGTCTCTCCAACCACATCATGCTCTAAACTTCCCCTACTCTTCCAACTCCTTAAATATAAATGTTTTTTAGGACTTCATCCTCCTTCTTCTTCTCCTCTTCTCACTCTGCTACTAGCAAGTGGATGGTCTCACATATTCACATAGTTTTTACCACCACCTATAATGCTGTTGATTCCTGCACTCATGTAGCATATCCATGCTTCCTCCCAAGTTTCAGAGTCATGTATACAACTTTTAGTCTCATGCTTCCACCAGGAAATCCCATAAATATTTCAAATGCAACACAGCAGAAAATACATTCCTGTTTTGTATATAAATCTACTTCTTTTGGGTGACCTGTATCTCAGTGGTTAAAACACTATCTACACAGTCATCTAGGCTAGAAACCTGTGAAGTATTATGGACTGTTCCTCCCTACTCCAATGCCCCAATCCAATCAATCTCTCTGTTTAGCCTAAACATTTCTTTCTCTTTCTTCCTTTCTAGACTACTTCCTTGGGCCATATTCTTATTAACTTTCACCTAGACTACCAAACAGCTTTCTAAATTATCTCCCCAATTTCTTTAGTTTTGTTGTGAAATATTCCATATAGAAAACTACAGCAATGAATATAAGGTGTACCCATGCATCTAACACCTAACTTGATAGAATTGTAATTTGTTATAGTACTTGCATCTGTTTTTAAAGGAAGATGATGATAGATCTAGGAAAAGCCCCATGTGTTCCCAGCCCCAATCTCATTTGCTTCCTTCTCTCCCTAGAGGTAATCAGCATTTTGAATTTAGAATTTATCATTATCATGCAGGCTTTAGTTAAATTATTACATTTGTATACATCCCTAGACCATCTATAGTAATATTTTTCAGGTTTTAAACATTATATGTAAATGGGACAAAACCACATGAATCTCTCTGAAAGTTGCTTTTGTTATTCGGTAGTATGTGTTATTAATATAAAACACAATTTGAAAGCAACATGAAGACTTCAATTGGGTTTATATGTTGATATTTTATCTAACAAACCTAATTAACCCTCCTATTTTTTTTCAAGCAAAATATTTTTAATTAGTAGGCTGATCATAAATAAATCCACATAAAATATTTAACAGATTACAAAGAGTTTTGTGTTTCCTTTGTGGACTCAATTCATAATATGCATTAATCAACTTCATTCTCTAACTGTGACAAAAAGAGTTGTCATCCAACAATGCAGCACAGTTTAAGCAATTCATATTCTGTAGTTAAATTTTTACATTTTCTTTATAAATGTAACATTTATGCACATTATATATATATATGTATATATATATATATATATACACTTTTTCTATACTTCATGTACTGAAACTCTATTGTTTTTACAGGGAAAGTGTTGAATTCATTTAATGAATAAGAATCATTCCTTGTTAAAAAGTAATTCATATAAACAAATAACACGGTACCACTGCCTTTGGCATCTCTTGCCAGAGTTTGAGTCCAGAGTGTTATATTAGTTATAAGAAAAAAGAATTTATCTAGTTTTACATCATGATGTATCATTCCACAGAGCTACATGAATTAGCCAGCTTGCAATGAACAATGCACGGTACTGCCAAACTACTGGAAATGTGTAGAACCAATTCAAAATATACATGGTGAAACAGCATCATCATTACCATTCATTTAGGCTGAAGAAAACCTGTCACATTCTTTCTTCCCCTTTACCTTGTGCCAAAGCCTCAGCCAAGGTGCTGTGCATTGTGTCTCGTAACAATACATGACTTCACTGAAATTTCCTATGAGCTTCTGACAGACTATGCTCTACCTAGATTATAGATCTTTTTCTTCTTGCTCAATTTTATTCCCCTTACAAATCTGCTGTTGAACATGAAGCAGAAATTCATAGTACGAGAATGCAGCTTCTATCCAGTCTTCAATCAAATGCTGAAAAAAATTCCGTTTTGGCAGGACTGTCATATTTTACCACGTGAAGGACTAGGCTTAATGGCTTGCTGTCTCTACGCCAAGTTATAAAGGATCTGGCTCTTTCTGATGAGAGCGTGTCTAGTTCTGGAAGATGTGTCATTTTCTGTGGTATTGATGCAAAATTAGGATACCCAAGCACATCCTCTACGAAGTTATTGTCACAGCCTTTCCCAATCCCAATATAAAAAACAGAGCCACAGTCCGTAAGGAAAGCACCTTCTCTGGTCAGCTTCTCTGCAGACGATTTTTGAAGAGGTGGCTGAGGAACAACCCTGTAATTAACATGTACTGCACCCTCATTTGTCAATCTGTCTATCCTGTATAAGTTGGGATGAATCATTTTCATTAGATGGACAAGTGGCTGAGACTTTATCTGACACATGGCATATACATGATCATCCAGGCGTGTGCCCATTCTAAATGCTTTCTGCTTGAGAAGGACCAACACATAGAGAGGAAACAGTTTGAGGGAGCTGGGTGCTACCAACACAGAGTGCTACAGATTCGAGACAGTCGAGCCATATGCAGACAACGAATCCATGACAGAATTTACTAAGGCATCTCTGGCATCGGACAGACTTGATGAAATCGATCAATCCACAGCTATGTTTGCCAGAAGGCAGATGGTGGCCTGTACACCCACTCCTGCGTATACATCTGCTAGTGAACTCACCAGTGGTGAACACAGCGTATGCACTCGAATTCTCCGCTCGCCTTTGCTTGACATATATAACAGGGCTGTCTGAAAGCACACCAAGGAAGTATCTGTCAAACTTTCTTCAATCAACAGCTGCACTGCAAATCCAGCATCAGGATTGATGTTGGCAAGGGATAATAAATCGGTGGAACGAACAAGGAAGTTTCCATGAAAAGTGTGCATTGAAAGACCTTTAGTACACCTTATTCTGATAACAGTTTAAAATCCAATTTTTCTCGTGAGGTACCATTTGAGGTCTTTTTGTAACTTTTCTGCTTGTGAAGGATTGTGAGTATAGTGGAAAGATGGATAATAATAGATGCGCCCAGCAGAATATTTGGACATGCAAGCTAGAGAAGCAAGATCAGAATACTGTGAACTTAGAAGGAATAAATCCACTGCAGTTTGCTGTCCTGAGCAATCTAAAGCCAGTTTCTTATAAAAATCAGTTGCAGGGGCAAGATGTTGTACCACTTTTGTACTTGATCTCTGATTAGGATCTTCTCTGGACTGCAGAAGTCCTGCACCCAAGGAAGGTAACTGTGTCTGAAATACAGACACACGGCCACCTGTTGGAGACATTAATTTAAAGGCAGCCTGAAGCGCAGGACCAAAGGCACTGTGTGTTTCTCTTGTATTGGTGAACATATTTGGTAATGCATTCAATAAGTCTTTTATAAGCTCTTTGCTTTTGTATAGATTCACAAGTAAACTGTCCGGTGTAGGCAAAAAAAAACATCATCTATATCAGACACAATCAACATTTGAGGCTGTGATAATCCTTCTTGTAAATTGTAGAAATGAATAGTGCTATCAAAGGTCATGAATCCTATTCTTGTTAGTGAATCTCCAGGAAGCTTGTCTAGATTTTCTAACAGTGAATGGCACAAAGTTGTCAAATATCCAGTTTCCACTGCATTATAAGACACATCTAAAACAAACAAGTAAACTGCAGGTTGAGGAGGACGAAGCATGTAATCTGAAGAAGCAATGAATTCCACAGTGGAATTCTGAACTTCTGGTCGTTTGTGAAGTTCTCTGTAAGATCAGGTGAGGGGGTTATACATGAATTCTGTAGCTTCTCTTGAATTTTCTATGCAGGCTATCACAAGAAAATAGACTATCACTATTACTATTCTGCAAGTAAAGACAGTTTTTCTCTTTTAAATATAATTTGAATACACCTGATTTGGGTTTTTTTTCTTTCTCAGTTAGTACCTTCAGTAAAATGTCTAGAAGCATCTGTCAATGCTTATTGAGATCCTGACTTTATGGGAGTATTTCAAAAGCATTATAATTAAATATGTTTGCTCTAGGTTTTAGATGAATGCATTTGATTGTATTTTATCAAATGCTTTTTTGGTTCTATTGACATGATCATATGATTGTGCTCTTTATTAGTGTGGTATATCACATTTACAGATTTTCTGATAATAAATTGTTGTTTCATTTCTAGGATAAACTCTACTTCATTGATGTCTCAAAATGTACCCAGAATTTGTGTTAATCAGCTATGGTAAGGTGATATACCCAGAGTCAGTTGCCCCTGAAATAAGAGTTTATTACTTACAGTTCCCAAAAGGAGGAGACACATTATGCCACATAGGGCAACATGGGGAAGTACCAGGGTCAGTCAGGAGCCAGAGGAAGTGACAGGGAAACATGGGCCGAAGACTTTATTGTGGTTTTTGTGGGAAGGAATAGTCAAGGCTAGGTAAACAGCTTAAGATTGGCTAGTTTGGATGATTTCAGCAGGCTTTACGGTATATGTGTGGTCCCTAGCTGTCCAGTACCTGGACCTGGGGTTATTTAGAGCAGGGAAAATAATGGCTTGGTGCTTCACAGTTAGATTAAGTAGGCGGTAGGAGGTGTGGGCTTGGGATTAGTTTGCTTATGAAAGGTGCACTGGCAAGCAAGTTGTTGCTATCTCTAGGAATTAGCTATCCTTGTGAGGGACAGTCTCTCCAGATTAGCAAGGCTCCAAGATGTCAAAGGATCATAAAATACAAAAATTTAAAAAACATGATTAATATAGTTGGGATGTTTTTATTTTGTTTTGTTTTGTTTTTAGTACTGCTGGATTTTATATGATAACATTTTCTTCAGGAGACAGTTCTAGGATTTTATTCTCTTACATTTTCCTTTGTGAATTTTGTGTGTGTGTATATTTGAGAGAGAGAGGGATTGAAGGAGAGAGAGCATGCACAAATAAGTAAAATGTAAACAATTGGTGAATCTTGGCTAGTGGTTTATGGGAGTTCTTATAATTTTCCTTTAATTAGAAAACATATCAAAATTAAAGGTTGAAGGAAGGAAGTAATCCCTAAGGGTCAAAAATAGAAAAAAAAATCTACTGTATAAATAGGAATTAATGTCTTGGCTGCCCTAAAAGTATTACATATATCAGTAAATAAAAGACTTGAGTATTCATAATCACTTGGAGAGGCATCAAGCCTTGGGTCCTTGTAAGGCAAAGAGATGAAGACTACTGAATAAAACATGAGCTCTCAAAACTCTCTATTCTATTTGAATGTATAGACAGAATATAAATCTTCCAGTAAGAGTTAATGTTTGGGTCTGGGATTCGGGTGGGAAAAAAAGTCTCCCTTGAGAATTTAAAACTGCAGGCCTACCTTCATAGAGTTCAGATTTATACTACCTGAGTGGCAGAAATTACTTGTGCTTTCCAACTTATGGTTGTCCTTTCCTTCTGGAACATCTGATAAACTATACTTCCCAGCCCCTTTGTAGCTGGACGGGGCCATGTGACTACTTTTTGCACATGGTCGCTTCTGGGCTGAGGAAGACAAAGCCCCTTCACCACCCTTGAGCTCATTCTTCTTTTGTTGTAGAGATCTAGAATCCATGACAACATCATAAAATGGAAACAGCCTGGATTCCCCTGAGTCATTGTTTGGGCAGTGCTGCTCTGAAGAAATGCCCCACCAGAAACAGATTTTTTATAAGCAAGAAACAAACATTTGTTATCTTAAGCCACAGAGATTTCAGGATTGTTAAATCAATTCTCTCTCTCTCTCTCTGTCTCCCTATGCACACAAATGCACACACACACACAGTTTATGAAGGAAAATATAAAAGAAGAAAATTCTACACCTATTTCATAAAGCGAAATCAAGGAATGTACCAAAGACAAAACAAAAGAAAATGAAAACATCTTAACTAAGTAAGGTTTATCCAGAAATGCAATGATAATTCATTATCAGAAAATCTATTAATGTGTTATACCACAGTAATAAATCAGATATACTCTAAATTCTCTTGCCTAATACACTGAGTGATCCAAGAAACTCCTGGCTGAGAAATCAGTATAAACATTTTCACCACAAAGAAATAAGTATGTGAGGTAACAGATATGTTAATTAGCCAAATTTGCTCATTCTACAATGAATACATGTATTGAAGCATCCCATTATACCCCATAAATATATACAACTATTATTTGTCAATGAAAGTAAAATATTTTTGAAAAAGTGGAAATGAGGTCTCAGGTTGATTACCCTTCTGGAGGCCTAAAAGAGAAAAAATATAAGATCTATATGATGGGTCCCATCCTCAAAATGGATCTCATTGGATTTCCACCACAAAGATCCCCTCCTGTTTCACTAAGCATAAGCTCATAATAAAAAATTTCAGTGGATACAAGAAAACAAGCCACCATGAATGGGAATCAGCATACAAAACATGAAGAAGAATACTATTCTTTTGAACTTCATATAATGGAATTACACATAAGAATATTATATGTAATAAGAATATTAAATTGATTAAAGGAATAAAATTGAAACCCATGGAAATGGAAATACTATTATCAAGGAAAAAGCTCAGAAAGATTTGAAAATCAGTGAAATAAAACTTTTAGAAATAAAAAAATACAGCTCTATAAATTAACAATTCAATGGATATGTTAAACAACATACCAAACATAGCTGAAGAGAGTAATGTCAAATTGGAAAAGTGGTATGAAAAAATTACCTAAAATGGAAAAAGAAATAAAATATGTAAAAGCAGAGTTAGGAGACATAGAGAATAGAATAAAAATGTTCACCATATCTCTAATAGAAGTTCTAAAAGAAGAGAATACAAAGCATGGAAGAGAGATAATATTTCAAAAGACAATGGCATTAAGAATCATATGAAATCCAAGCTGAATAAATAAAAAAAAATTCAGAAAACACAACCAGAGGCATCATAGTGAAACTACAGTACACCAAACACCAAGAGAATATCTTAAAAGCTATTTGGGAAAAAATAGACAGATTAAAGTCTGTCACATTCTTTATCCAAAAGAATTTAACCTGGAAAGCAATGGGGAGCCGAGGGAAAATAGCTGTATCCAGCTAAACTATCTTTCAAGATCAAGGTCAAAAGAGATTTGTGGACAACACTTAATTTACTACCAACATATTATCAATGAAGAAATTTATACCTCACAAACACTAAAATCCGGGATGCCTCCTTTTTCTGTCCCTCAACCTGGAACTCAGCAATTCTAAAACTTCAGCTTTACTGCTTTCCACTTCTGTTCCATTTTCTTATTTTCAGAGCTAGATGTATCTTTTTAGTTTTTCATTTTTACATTTATCTCTCTCTGCTGTGTTTGAACCAGAAGGGTATATCAAATGTGAAATCACCAAGTTATCTTGACTAGAAATCTCCCTATTTCTTTATACCTTCATTTTAACTTCCATATAACCTCCAGAATGATCTAGCAGTGATTCTCAAACTACCTATGCTGAAGGACCAGTGTTGTGGTTTTTTAAATATTTTCAATAGATTGCAGATCAATACTCTGTCAAAGTCAACTTATTACTCATTTGGATGTGTCAGAAATGTCAAATTGCTATAAAAGTTATTAGGTACTCAATCTCAATTTCTGTACTTATTGCAGATCTACAGCACTGATGTTGGGATCACACTTTGAGTAGTACCAACACAACTAAAATTCAAATCTGAAGATGTCACTTAAAATTATCTAATGGATCTCTATTATCTATAAAAGAAATTCCAAATTCTGGATGCCATAGCATACAACATTCCTTTGTGACTTGACTGTCTCTCCAGTTGTTTCATCTTTTATCTTTGTCTGCCTCAAACATTAGACCCAGAAACAATTAAGTTTTTGCAGTTTCTTAATCATTAAGAATCATTGGAAGAGCTGAATAAACAATATCTGAGCTGAGCTTTCTGGAGCAAATTCCAAAGCAGACTGTGGAATTGGGCTACCAAGGAAACTGCTATTTTCTACAGCAGGAGGCTTCTAGCTCCAGAACTACATGGCCACTGCCATAATTTAAAAGCTGCTATAATCAAGGTGTCATCTTTACTAGTGCCACTGCAGAACCACACCAGACCTGCTATGATCTACATTAGGAAAATTCCCTTTCAATCCTCAAGAAGCTAGTTACTTGACATTGTGACCTCTGTTAATGCTGCCTCAGAAAAACTTTGCCTTCCATATCTTACACAAATGCATCTGGTTGGTTTAACCTTTTATACGGGTAGAATCCTAGCTGCAAGGGAATCTATGCAACGTAGATTTTAATTTTCCAGGCTCTTCAGCACAAAACATTAGATTAGAGTTAGATATTTAAGGGTTATATTTTTTTCTTTCTTTTTTTTTGAGACAGATTCTCAGTCTGTTGCCCGGGCTAGAGTGCCATGGCGTCAGCCTACCTCACAGCAACCTCAAACTTCTGGGCTCAAGCAATCCTACTGCCTCAGCCTCCTGAGTAGCTGGGACTACAGGCATGCATCACCATGCCTGGCTTATTTTTTCTATGTATTTTTAGTTGGCCAATTAATTTATTTCTATTTTTAGTAGAGACTGGGTCTCGCTCTTGCTCAGGCTGGTTTTGAACTCCTGACCTTGAGCAATCCACCGGCCTCGGCCTCCCAGAATGGTAGGATTACTGGCATGAGCCACCGCCCCCAGCTTATTTAAGGGTCTTATGTGTTTGAATATTATCCTGGAGTTAAGACAGTATTCCCTACAGTGGAAATTTTTAAACAAGAAACTTATAAGGCCGGGCGCGGTGGCTCACGCCTGTAATCCTAGGACTCTGGGAGGCCGAGGCGGGCGGATTGCCCAAGGTCAGGAGTTCAAAACCAGCCTGAGCGAGACCCCGTCTCTACTATAAAAATAGAAAGAAATTAATTGGCCAACTAATATATATATAAAAAAATTAGCCGGGCATGGTGGCGCATGCCTGTAGTCCCAGCTACTCGGGAGGCTGAGGCAGCAGGATTGCTCGAGCCCAGGAGTTTGAGGTTGCTGTGAGCTAGGCTGACGCCATGGCACTCACTCTAGCCTGGGCAACAAAGCGAGACTGTGTCCCAAAAAAA